>APFE030193950.1:0-42787 GCA_000404065.3 Pinus taeda | reverse complement strand
TATTTGGGTAATTTTTGTAAAAGGATAATAAAAATGATATATTAAAAAATTGTCTACATGCCATTATTTTATTAGTTTCTTAATTTTTTCTTAGGTGGTTATTTTTTGAGTTGAAAATTCCTCTAATGTGAGAATTTTGGTAACAAAAGTTAGATGCAGGGGACAACATGTTATAGACTATGATACTGTGGTCCTCATGGTACATAACTTGTATTATAGGCTTATATAGTTTAGGAGAAAGGGGTATTTCAACCAACAACATAGTATTCTCCTCCAAGACAATGAGGAGTTATTTTCATGTATAACACATTTAAGAATATATCACAATTCAAATTCATAACTTAGTATTTGTAAACAAATTCAAGGGTAATTGACAACATTCATAAAAAATATAGGAGTATCTTCATATATAACAATTCTCCATCAAAAAATCATTGGCAATTCTCAATATACATATATTACTACTAAATCAACATTTATCATAGATATCATTATTCCAAGGTAAATTCACAACATTACATCCAAAAATAGTAATATCATCATACATAATCATTCTCCATCAAAAAGCATTGACAGGTTTCAACACATATATAAAGTAACAAGATAATACTAATAATATCCTCATCATCTTTAATCAAATCAACTAAGATTCAAATGTGTGATTATCATATCAAAATATTTCATGAACACCATTATTCTAAGGTAAATTCGCAACATCCATCAAAAAGATAGTAATATCATCATACATAATAATTCTCCATCAAAATAATTTTGATAATTTTCAATATATACATAAAATAACAAGATAAAAATGATAATATCATCATCATATTTAATCAAATCAACTAAAAGTCAATGTAATATTACCAAATAAAAATCTTTCATAGATATCATTATGCTAAGGTAAATTCACAACATCCATAAAAAAATAGGAATCTCATCATGCACAATAATTCTTCATAAAAAAATTGTAAACAATTTTCAACATATTCATAAGGTAACAAGATAGTACCAATAGTATCATCATCATTATTCAAATAAACTAAAATTCAAATGTATGATTACCATATTAATACATCCAACTAAATATAAAAAATAACTCATGGCTAGCTAGCACCACGAAAATCATAGTCAAGCTCATCCTCATGATCATTTCCATGATCATCATCCTGATCATCCTGATAATATCATCCACATAATCATCACCAATGCCATTGCCATCCTCATCATCATCATCATCATCATCTCTGATATATGATGTAATCTAAACATAGTCTATATCATCATCTTCGTGATCATTACCTATAGCGTTCTGGAAAAAAAATCAATATTACATGCTAGTACTAATTCTATAGCAAAATGCATATTTTTATTACAATGCTAACAATAAAATGAGGTAGGACATAATAACATTTAATAGTACTAAAAATAAAATGAAAATATGGCTTAAGATATATTGGAGATCCAACTAGTAATTCACATTAAGTAGTAGAAGCATTTTTTAATCCATATGAAGTAGGTACCCATTTGTTCTTCATATTATATTGTGAATGTTTCTTATGATTTCCATGCAAAATTGGTAAATTAATATTTACTGGAAGCTTTATTTCAAATTACAATTGTAATTTAGATTAGAAATAGAAGAAATTTTAACGAAAAAAGAATGTCACATGAAAAAGTAAATTGTTTTTAATGAAAAATAAGTCACATACAATATGAATGTCACATGAAATATTGAATTGTTTTTAATGCATGTACTTTTCTCTATAATGAGATGGATCCTAATGTTTGTTCAAGAACAAATGCTCACAAATAATTATTTCATTTTATCGATTATCACACTTAATCCATTATACCTAGTGACGACAATGATTCCATTCAACTTGCTTTGAACTCCCTAAATATAATGTAAAAGAGAAAACTCCACAACCATGACCATGACCGAAACCCACTCCCTTGCCTCATCCACCATCAGAGACAATGAACTTGGAGTTATGACCATGATTAGCAACCCCTCCCTTGCCTTGTGTCCACCATTAGAGGCATTGAACTTGGAATTAAGAGTACTCATGTTTTCTTTGCTCTAATTAATCTCCAAGGAATCAAAACTTAATCAATATATCAAGGACTCCATCAAGGAATAGATATATCATAAGAGAAGCTCAATAGGCTTTGCCAAAAGAGTGTGAAATAACACTTATCTCTGTTTTATGAAATAACTCGAGTGAGTGGAATGAATGGTGGGAAACACTTATATATAAAAAGTAACTTGATGCCATGCATTGTGTCGCTGAGATGGGTATTATACATCTCTTCCTTGCTAAGTTATAGAATGTGCTTGGGTTTTCTTAATGCAATAAAATTAATTATTCTCTTCATTATATCTTGAGATGTTCAACTTTCAACTAATAAACCAATAAAGTTAAAATAGGTTTGCCTTTGTCCTTTGTATATTTCTTTCCCCATTAATCGTTGTCTTAATAGATTAATTGTCTTATGGTGGCCTTGAGTGGTCACTCCCATTAGTTGCATTCTTTTTAGTTTTATGTTAGTGACATTTCTTAGGATTGATAACATGTTATTTAATTTATGAAAATGTGTTATCTTCCATATTATTGTTAAATATTAATATTAAATATGTTGGTTTTGAACATGGTTTAGAAAAAAGTTCCCAAAAGGTTTATAGATTGTAATTTATAATGTAATGCTTCATTACTTGATGAAATTGTTTTGGATATTTTTTTTAAAGATTCATTGATTTATGAAATTTTTATGGATACTTTTTTTAGTATATTAACTTGTATGTGATAAAGTCAAAGTCACATCATTTTGAGATTTTCATTAGTTAATTTCCCTTAAGGCTATTAAGTTCACCATTCAGTCCTAGGTCAAGGAAATATAGGAGTCATGAAGTGGCATTGTCCAATAACTTAAATATTGGAACATGTTTTTTTAGTCACATTATACTTCCTTTCTATGTAAATTCTCCAAGAAAATAGTCTCATGGAACATGAGGGACCTCAATAGTAAAGGAAAACAAATTCTCCTAAAAGAAAAATGGTACGAAAAGCACTCATCAATAATGTTGATATAAGAAATAAAAATATTAAGTGAGGTTCTACCTCATATAATTAGAAAATGGGGGAGGAATTTCCAAGTAGTAGTGATTGATGATTAGATATACTTGGGTGGAATGGCTATTATTTGGAATGATCAGGACATCAAGGTTACCAATATGTTTACCTCTTTTCACACTATGACAATATAATTTTAGCTAATTGACATCGAGGACTACTACCATATATTCAATGACTATGACTCCAATATCGCAAATGGAAAACCTCTATTTCTCAATTCTATTTCCAGCACAAGTAATTTATACTCCCCATCTCTGTGGAATATTGGGAGTGAATTGAATATTATCAAGTGTCTTAAGGAAAATAAAGGATGAATCACAATGCTTACCAAGAGCTTTTGTAAGATATACCATCAAGGCCCTAAAGTAGTATCCATTAAAGTTCTCAAGCAATGAGTCTCCAACCCACACATGTGGATCAATGACATGTTATACATGTGTGTATGGTGACTAACTTAATACACTGTTCTAATAACTCCACAAACTTAAGTATTTCACTCTGTCACATGATTGACCATAGTGTGACCTAAGTAAAACAAGAGTAGACATGAAACTCTTAGGCAAGAAAAATTCCCTAGATCCTAAATTAGGTGCTTAAATGATGAAGTGAAAATGTAAGGGGAAAAGAGGACTTCATGATTTAACCATCACAAACATGTGATCAAATGTGACTAGGAGTGTATATAGTCATATGTTTTTCAATGAGGGTGTGAATACAAGAGTTACCATTCACTAGGCCTTATTTTTATTTCTTTTGATTTTTCTTATATATAGGACTTAGGGAATAAGGTTTTCATAATTTTGAACAACTCATAGATATAATATTTACATAAATTTTCACTTTAACCTTAGAGTTTATACTTAGATAAATCATTATAGTGTATCTTTAATGATTTTGGCTTTCACTTTTTGATTTTCTTTCATCACAAATCACAAAGGGGAATATTTTGCCACAAATCTATGAATGCTTAATCATAAAGGTGTCATGCGATGAAAACAAATTAATGATGTTATTCCCTATGAAAATGATGGGTGTTCTCGAGAAATGCTTATGCTTGTGGATGTCTCCTCCCTGGTTGAGAGGGAGTGAGCATTAACACCATATTATCCATTTGTCATGTACTATGGCTAAGACTAACAGTCGTAAGCCTACTAAAGACACCAGTAGGGAGAATGGTGGATTAGATAAACATCTGGGACCAATATTCTTTGAGAATGTGTGCTTTGACTAGGACTAACCGCCATAAGTTAAGTAAATTAATCCAAGATACGAATAGTCATGAGGATCGACATTTCCTGGTGTCAAATATTATGACAGTGGATTAGGAAATGATCATGCAAGGACATGCCTAATGAACATCCTAGTGCGGTAAGTGCTTAAAGAGGCAGTGGTGTCCAAATTTATGCCTCCCGACATTGTGCTACGATCTAATGGAGAGATATAACTTGTTAGTCAAGGCCTTTCTATTTTGACAATGTTGGCTATGATGATGTAAATCATTGTTGATACTTATCAATCCAGATCCCTCCTTATATGAATATTTCAACTTGAGAGTACCTTTTTGTCTCATTATGAGTATCTCCCTAGTTTAGATGGAGTGTCATCATCTTCATTATCATCATCATCACTACCATCAATCTCATTATTGCATTATCGTCATAATCACCGTTCATGTCTTCATCATCATCATCATCATGATTATGGACATTGTCATCAATTGTTCATAATTATCGGTGTCATAAGAAATATCATCAACCCAAAAAATATTACGAGTGATCAAAAAGGGTTGTTAGGACACATGATATATGCAAGAGAAATGACAACTTTATTTTTTAGAGATGATCGATGATCATCATCATCACTACCATTATCATAATTATTATAATTTTCATTGTCCCCATCATCATAATTAATGTAATTTCTATCATCATTGTTTTCAACTTTGTCATGAACATCATAATCATCATTCATGCCATTATTTTTGTTGATGATGACCAAGATGAAAATAATGATAATGATGATCAAATGATGATGACTTGGAAGATGACTCTAAAGATAATGATTATGATTATGACCATGCCAACATTTAAAAATTGGGAAGATTGTCCAAGGTCATTAGCATCACCATCATCATTGTCATTATAACCCCCATCATCTTTATCATCATTTTCATTATCATACTAATGACAATTCATGTCATCGTCATCATCTTCATTATCATCATCGTCATAATTATTGACATTGTCATCAGTTGTTCATAATTGTTAATGTCATAAGAAATATCATCAATGCAAAAAAAAATATGAGTGTTGGAAAATGGATGCAAAAGTAAAAAAAAAAAATGGTGGCGACAATAGACATAAAATTGGATGAAGAGTGGACACAACATAAGTAGATGCAAAACAAGACAGAAAAATTGACACAAAAGTGGATGAAAAAGTAGAGGCAATAGTTGATGCAAACTTGGACACAAAATATGATGCAAACATGGATGAAAAAGTGGAAGAAAACATGGGTGTAATAGTAGGCATAAAACTTAGCATGTATTGTTGTGAAATAAATGTGGATACAACAATGAACAAAAAAAAAGACAAACTCGGATGAAAAAAGGAGGCAAAATTGGATTAAAAAATGGATGTAAACATGGACCAGACATGGGTGCAATAATGGACACAAAATTAGATTCAAAATTGGAAGCATCAAAAGTGGATGTAAAAGTAGATGCAAAATGGGATGCAAAAAACATAAAAATTATTTGATGCAAACTTGGACACAAAAGAGTATGCAAATGTGGATGAAAAATTGGAAGAAAATGTGGGTTTCAATGATAGGCACAAGATATGGCACAACAAAAGTGGATGAGAAAGTGGATGTAATAAAAAACACAAAAAAAATATGCAAAATTGGATGCAAGACAAGATGCAATAAGGGATGCAAAAGTGGATGCAAACATGGGTGCAATAGCAGAAACAAAATTGGATGAAAAATATGGATGCAATGGAAGTATATGCAAAAGAAGATACAAAATGAGATGCAATATTTTGATGCAAAAGTGGATGCGAAGATGGATGCAAAATTGGAAGCAAACGTAGGTACAACAATAAGTACAAAACATGGTACAAATAGTGTCATAACAAAAGTGGATATAATGATAGATGCAAAAAAGAAGCAAATGAAGATGAAAAATAAGATGCAAAAAGGGATGTAAAAGTGGACGTAAACATGGGTGCAACAATGGATGAAAAATATGATGCAAAAGTTTATGCAAAAAAATTCGATGCAAAAGTAGATGCAATATGAGTCACAAAACCTGATGCAAATCTTGACACAAAGAGGATGGAAAAAATGATGTAAAAATGGATGCAAAAAATGATTTAAAAAATGATGCAAAAGAGGATGCAAGAGATGATGAAAAAGTTGATGCAAGTGTAGGTGCAAAAAGTGGATGCAATAAATGATACAAAAGTTGGTGAAACAAAATTAGGTGCCAAACTTGATGCAAAACATGGTGCAAAGGATGGCACAAAACTTGGCATAAAACCTGGCGTAAAACCTGGTGTAAAACCTGATGTAAAACCTATTACAATACCTGGTGCTAAACTTGGTGTAAGACTTGGTGAAAAACTCGGTGCAAACTTTGCATCAATTTTTGCACCATATTTGGTAAATGGACACAAATAGCACCAAAAATGGGCTCTAGACGCAAAAAAGGAAGAAAAAAGGGACGCTAATCATAGGGTTTTGTTGTAGTGCCAGTTCCAGCAATTCCAACCCCAGTTTGGACTTGTTCCACAGGTTCAACCTGGTTTTGGTCAATATCAAGCTTACCAAGGTCCTGGTCAACAAGGCTTTGCAGGTTATGGACAACCACACATTCAACTTGGTTGTCAACAACCACCTTATACTGGTTTTGTTCAACAACCATACCAAGGTTACCAAATGCAGATGCCCTATGTCAGTATGCAAAGACCTATTGCTCAGGAAATTCCATCATCTCCAGGGTATGCTCAACTTGACTTGAATCGATAGTTTCTATTTTTAGCAACTTTAAAATTACCATATTTAAATCGGCTCACTAATGATCCAATCTTATATGCACCTTGGTGGCCAGTAATTCTGCATAAGTTACCATTTGACATTCCAAAATTTAACGGAAATCTTGGAGAAGACCCATCAAATCATGTTATAACCTTTCATTTGTGGTGTTCATCAAACTCCTTAAATGACGATTCGATCAAGCTTCGTCTTTTCCAAAGAACACTTACTGGTCTAACTGCTAAATGGTACATTGAATTACGTAGAGCTTCTTTCGCTAATTTCACCACTTTAGCCATTCCTTTTTCGACCCACTTCCAATTACCTATTAGATATGAGACTGGAATGGAACTCCTAGCCAAATTTAAACAGACTACTGCTACTCATTTATCAGATCATATTCATGAGTGGCGGTGTCATCGTCAAATGGTTAAGACATATGTTCCTGATCAGCTTTTAGCTGAGTGATTCATAAAATCCTTGTTGCCATCAATCACCGAGGATGTGGAAAAAGGTGGAGTTTTCATAGAAGAGCAAGTTATTACTCGTGCCTAATACTTGGATTTGATTTACACACAATCCAGTATGTTTTATGATAAAATTCCCAATGCACCTCGACTATCTTTCATTGTTCCTCCTCCTCCACATTCGAGTAAGGACTCTCATGCCGGTGACGGTGTGATCAATTCTTCAATCACACAAACAATAGGGAGACCATCTGGTCAAACTCTTGCTGTTTCCAATCAAACTACCAATGCATCAGAAAATACTCTTGCCTCCGAGATTAATGTCGTGTCATCTGATAAAGGCAAAAATCCAAAGCAACCAGCAGGCAAGAAAAAGGGGAAAAACAAAAAGAAACAAGAAAATTCCCCTCCAGAGAAATCATCTGATTCCTCTACTTCGGCAAGGAAACCTTGTTATCCATGTCTGATATGTAACGATGAGAATTTTACAAGAGATTTTGCACATCACTCTGAGGTCTCTAAACTTTTAAAGACTTCAAACACATCGACAGTGTTGACTGATCCGTTTCCAACCCCGGAGACACATTTGGTTGCAATAGAGCATGCTTCCACATCCCAAGTACTCATGTTATCCATCACAAAGCCACAAAATGAAGTTTTGGTGTCAACGAGAAGCAAAGATTATGGAAATTCATCGTTGTCGAATAATCAAGCCACTGATCAACCTAATCCTTTGACTTTGACTTCATCTGAAGTTGTTCCACCCATTGTACCTTAATTGACAGTAAAACCACCAAAGGGAGTTGTGCACAAATCGACATTCAACCCTCAGGCTCGAGCAGCTCAAAATTATAACATAGTGGAAGATCTTGCTCAATCACCTTTTGCTATGTCGACACTCGAAGTGTTGCAAAATTGTCCCTCCCAAAAGTAGGCTTTATTCTTAGCAATAGGCAGAATAGATCCTACAGATTCAAATCTTGTGGTTTTTAACCATGCGGGATATTCACCACTGTTACCAGCGCAATTAGCTTTCCTAATCCAAGTAAAAAATCTCAATAAGAATGTTCACCGAACTATTATTGACGAGGGGGCATCTACTTGCATTATGTCCATGAGCTGTTGGAAAACACTTGGTTCACCATTGTTGTCTCAATCACCAACTATGTTGAAAGCTTTTGATGGAAGAACATATACTCCATGTTGGATTTTGAGTAACCTGAAAATCAAACTTGGGGGCAAAATGGTTGCTGTTGAAGTCGAGGTAGTTGATGGACCTCTCGATTACAACATTTTACTGGGAAGGCCTTGGGTAGATGCTATGGCTGTTGTTGTTTCCACATACTTTCGTACTATTACATTCCCTTTTAAGGGTGGAATCACAGTCATTGATCAACTAGGCTTCTTTGCCAATAGTTCACAGGCTACAGGAAGCATTCCATTGGTACACGGACCCCCACTGTCACTTCAAAGTGTTGGAGTAGGTCTCTTTAAAGATCCTTCCCTAATGGGTACTTTTACCCTCCCATCTCCATCTAATTTGGCAGAAGTGGCAAGAGTAGAGCCTTGCAACATGATTCCCTCCACCTCATCTAATTTAATTAGGATTACCAACCAAGTTGAAGTTGATAGTAATTTTGAGGTGATGTCGTTAAGCCCCATTGAATCATCATATCAATCAATCTTTTGGGCTTGTGAATATGGTACCTCTTAAGATCATTTTTCACTTATACATTCTACGGATGAAGGAATCATCCAATCAATGATGATAGGAGAGGAACCATGGGAAGATTATCATCATCGTTCCCATCTTCCAGATGAGATCGAAGATTATTCAAATGAGCTAAACCACGCATCAATCGTTGATTTCCTGTCGAATTCTGTTAGAGTAGATACTATAGATTTTGAGCGTAATTTGTCAAACATAGAAGAAACAATTTCTATAAACATTTTGACCAAGCCTAACATTGTAGAAAACATTCATGTTGGAAAATATCGTTCTCCATTGGAACTTGATAATTACCATGCTCTCTTTCGTGAATTTAGAGATATTTTCGCATGGTCTTATGAGGAGATGCCGAGAATTGACTCAAGCATTGTTGAACATGAAATCAAAATGTACCCTGATGTCAAACCAGTATGACAGTGGCTTCTTCCTGTTCATCCAAAGAAAGTCATTGCCATTAAAGCAGAGGTTGAAAAACTTTTGTGTGCTGGTTTCATTTTCCTTGTACCTCTTACCGATTGGGTATGTAACATTGTTCCAGTTATGAAAAAACAAGGGACAACTCAAGTGTGCATCGATTATAGGGATGTAAATCAAGCATGTCCAAAAGACAATTATCCTACACCCTTTATCGACCAGATTATTGACGAATGTGCCGGATGTGAGATCTTCTCATTTATGGATGGATTTTCTGACTACAATCAAATCAATATCTGCCCACAGGACCAATCTAAAACAACTTTTATTTGTCTGTGGGGCACATTTGCCTATCGAAAGTTACCATTTGGTTTGAAGAATGCAGGGGCTACATTTCAGAGGGCGATGAATTAGCCTTCCATGACATCAAGCACATTTTTCAACCTTGTCTTAATGATTTTCCTGCGCATTCACGAAAGCAGACTGATCATCTGCAACATTTGAGAGCAATGTTTTTACGATGCCGACACTACAAGATATGGCTCAATGCACACAAGTGTCTGTTTTGTGTCAGCTTTGGTCGATTGCTTGGATTCATGGTCTCAAAAGATGGAATTTGACTCGATCCAATTAAGGTTCAGGTAATCCTTGACTTGCCTCCACCTTTAAACTTATTACAATTATAGAGACTTCAAGGGAAGGCAAACTTTTTGAGGAGGTTCATTCCAAACTATGGCGAATTAGCTAAAGGTTTTACTCGTCTATTGAAGAAAGGGGTACCCTTCCATTGGGATCAGGTTGCACAAGCTTCCTTTGATGCTCTTAAATATTCCCTGATTAAAGCATCATTAATGTATGCCCCAAACTATCAAAAAGACTATTACTTGTATCTCGCCTCTGCATATACAACCATTGGCATGGTTTTAGTACAAGAAGAAAGTGGAATTGAACATCCTATTTATTACTTGAGTCGTAATTTCAACGATATAGAAAGTAAGTATTCCTATGTCGAAAGGTTAGCTTTGGCAGTTGTTCAAGCTGTGTAGAGATTTCGTCATTACATCCTCCTCCTTAAGACTACTATATTGCAACCCTATGACATAGATTTTGTGACGTCGATTGCTGGGGGGAAAATATTCAAAATGGATAGTTATTTTGCAGGAGTTTGATTTGGAATTCATCAAATCTAAATCAAAGAAATCTCTTGTTTTCGCCGAGTTACTTTGTGACCTTCCCTCATCCTCCAATGACTCAACATTCGAAGCATCAATCTTGGATGAGCCTCTGTTTCTTATCTCGTCAAGTGATCCGTGGTATGGAGATATATTGGTCTATCTTAAGACCCAAGCTTTCTGGCCTAATACCTCTTGCTCTGAACAACGATGTACCTGATACCAAGCCAAAGATTATCTGATCATTGGTGATACGCTTCATCATTGTGGTGTCGATACGATTTTACGTTGGTGCCTCACTCATGAGGAAGCAGAGAAAGCTTTGAATGAATGTCATTCAGGTGCTTGTGGTGGACACTTATCTAGATATGCTACCGCGCAGAGGATTTTCCTTGTTGGTTACTTCTGGCCAACCATATTCAAATATTACATTATTGCTGTCAGAAGTTGTCATGAATGCCAGATATATGACCGAAAAACTAGATTACGACCTGCATCATTGCATCTAGTCATTGTTGTTGGTCCATTCGCCAAATGGGGCATTAACTTCATGACATGTAACCCCACCTCGGCCAGGGGGCATGGGTATATTATAGTTGATGTTGACTATTTTACCAAATAGGTCGAGGCGATGCCAACATTGAACAACAATGGTGAAACGACTGCTTTATTTTTCTTCAACCATGTGGTTGCCAGGTTTGGTGTACCACAAGACATAGTTACATATCATGGATCGCATTTTCACAATCACATGATGGTTGAGTTGACTACCAAGTTAGGACTGTCACATGATAATTTTACTCCATACTACCTGCAAGCTAATGGACAAGTTGAGGCCATCAACAAAGTCCTTAAGTGCATGTTGCAAAGAATGATTGGAGTTCATAAAAGAAATTAGCATTTAATCCTCTACTCGGCTTTGTGGGCATATCAAACCTTGGTGAGAAATGCGACCAGATTCACACCCTTTCAGTTGGTGTATGGTTTGGAAGTAGTCTTACCAATTCAATGTGAAATCCCGTCTCTCAAACTCACAATTGAGATGCTACCCGACACTTCTGAAGAAGAAGCGTGTTTCATGGAGTTGATCCATCTAGATGAAACCCGTCGTGATGCCGCATTGGTTAACGAAGTGCATAAGGAACATATTAAGGCACAATATGATAAAAATGTCAAGCCTCGTGTCTTCTCAGAAGGTGACCTGGTCTTGCTTTACGATCAGGAGTCTGATAAACTGGGAGAATGAAAATTTGAGCGCTATGGATGGACCCTTATTGTTAAGCGTGTTTTGATGAAAGGTGTCTACGAGTTAGTGGACTATGATGGGATTCCATTGTCGCAACCCCAAAATGAGTTGTACCTTAAACGTTATTATGCTTAGTTAAGTGTAGTAAAACTCACTGTATATATGTTTTGGTTGCATGTGTGTGTGAGTTTCTTATAGAGTTCTTATTTGGTTAAGTAATCCACTTTGCATTTGTTGCAGATGTCAAAATTTTCGGAACCATTTGGTTACACTGATGGGGCTAGACATAGTACGCATAACCTATCCTCTGCAACATGGGCCATTTTCGCTCTAAGCAGCGAGTTAGTAAGTTTTAGAGGGATTTGTATTGGTCGATTGAAAAACAATATCACTGAGTATAGCGCATTGATTAAACTTCTCTCTGATGCCATTTCACTTGGCATACGCCGAATCATCATTAGGCTGGACTCACAACTCGTTGTACTACAACTTAATGGCATTTATACCATCTGAAACCCAGCAATTCATCGCATGTTCCTTAGAGTTCATATTTTGGAAAGGTATTTTGAGTTTATTCAATATCAATATATTTCTAGAAATCTGAACACATTAACTGATTCTCTAGCGAATTATGTGTTAAATATACATTTGCGACATATGTAAAGTAAATATTTTCAATTCACATCATCAGATGAATAGGATTGCATCATATAACCATAATAAAACTTTGAAAGTAAAATAGATAGTTGTTTTAAAAGTTTTTACAAATAGTTTGTGTCTAAGACAAAAATTGGTCATCTGACCCAAAAACTCAAACTGTATGCAGACATCTAAGTAGACTAGTGGTGCTCATGATAATAGGTCACAACCTGTGTTATCATGCGTAAAAGTCTCATCCAACGACTCGGAACACCAATAGTGTGGCGCTGCAGTTGCATAGGCAACTCCTCGATCCGGACATCCAGAATGCCTAGGGTCAAACCCTCTATGTGGTCTTGTAGTTTAGCTAGTGTCTCAGCTAAATCTAAGTCTCAGAGAACTTTTCTTCCAACAGGTCTCTATGCTAGCCCACCTGCCACTCGTTGCTGCCCCACATGTTGAACAGGTCCAACATCTGCATACATAAAAAATGATTTTGTTTAGTCTTGGAGATAATAAAAAAACACAAAAAAAATGTAGAAACTTTAAAATCAAAAAACACTTTGGTCAAACAATTTACCTATAGCACACCACTGTGCTCCAACTGGTAACATCAAGTTTGGATCTCCGCGAAAATCCATCCCTAAATATGGATACTCTACGATGGCCATATCCTATCGATCAAGCCACTCAAAGAATGCAGGGGTAAATGTAATCAATCACTGACTAGCATACCTAGCCATAAGATCTACCCATCTCTGCATCCATGGATCCCTAGGTCCAGATACACCCAGTGAACAAGTTTTGGCTGCATAAGTGGAATTCTCTCCAAGGAGAAAGAAATAAGGATCGACCCATAGCCAAAGTTCTTTGTCTTTCCACTTTTCACCTTGGTCAGTTGTTCTTTCAAGGATGAAAGTACTGCCTTGCACCAGTTAAACACTTTTGGCTCTAAATGCTCTAATGCATATTTCATGTATGATATGTTTACCAAATGTAGTGTCGTGATGCCAGCCAATTTGGCAATAGTAAAGACGATCATCCTCAATGGTAAATCACTAGCATCCCTGATGTTAATCTTTCCGTCCCTGCTAGGCTGTGCACCTGGCTAACGAAACTGTCGAATGTAATCTCTCACTGATTCACCCCCTCTGGCAAATCCAGAAAGTGAGATGGGGGCACCCCGCCTCGATAGTCCAGTAAGAAAGTATATGTCATCAATGGTAATTGAGACCACTTTGTCTCTGATGTGAAATGCCTAATCAGTAGGATCCTATGAACAAACAAGGAACTGCAAAAGCTCAATTTGCTGCCTCATACCTGATAATCGAAAATATTTGAGTAACCCGCAATTCCTCAGGACCTCAACCGTGCCCTGGTTATTTAGGGCAATCATATCCTATTCTTCGTGCTCTCATTCTCTCCATGTAATTGTCATTCTGATCCGATGAATACCTGAAAATACAACCATAAGGGAAATTAGGATCCATTTCTTGCAAAAAACAAAAGAATTTTTGGGTAAAAACAACTGAATGAAATTGTGTTTTGCGCTCATCACAACCCAGCCTTAGGGACAATGTGCTGCAATACAGGAAACCTTCTAGGTAAGTGCACTTTAGCGCACCTTTCAATGATGAAAGGGTGCGCTAATCCCAGGTTTGAAAATGGAAACCCCAAGGACCCAAAAAACTCAAAATTTTTGCTTGAAACTGAAAATGAATGGTATGAAATGAAAGAGAACAGAGATAGCTCCTACCTGGTCCGGATGGCACGAGGAATGGTCCACTGAATCTTCTACAATAAGCTGGTGAACTTCGAGGTAAAAATAGTTGCAAAGCACCAAAATCAAAGGGTAAATGTGAAATGGTAAAAATAAATGGTAAAACTTGTTTTTATGTTTATTTCTTTCACATTAATCGACTAAACATTAGTTTTTATTCATTTTATCCATAAAATAGTTATTTTTAATCTATTTTGATGGTGTTTTGAGCAGGTTTGACAACTGACATGCAGAATTTGACGTGCTCAAATGTAAATTGAACATCTTTTACCACAAAGTAAACTTTTATCTATTTTTCGAGCTTTGTTAAAAACGAAAAAGGAACCCCCTTGGAGTCCTTTTTAAGCTCTTTTCAGACTCTCTAAATATGAAAAGATTGCCAAGCGCTTGCCATTTCCAGCTTGTTAACAAATTAGAATTGATATCTTCTCAGTATAAGTTTAACCCTTTTTCAGGCTGAGATAGATTAACTACGAAAAAGGAATACGTTGATCAAACATGATCAATAGGTTCTCTCTTGTATTGTTTTATGATTTTTCGGACTTGAGAGACAAATCTACGGAAAAGAACTTTTGGAGTTACCTTTTTGTTTGTTTTCAAACTCTCTAAACATGAAAAAGGCTGAGTTATCTTTGTCGTTAAACTCGTTAAAAACATCAAATAGTGACAAACTTGTCCATCTAGACAAGACCGAGTTTCACCTTTGCTAGACTCATTAAAGCCTTAAATAGCGATGGATTCACCCAAAGGGTGAAATTATACAACAATCATATGTTATCCTCCTCAAGCCTAATAAAAATAAAGAGGTTCTGGTCAGCAATGACTGGGTAAAATTGGAAAAAGGGGAAAACACTTTATGGTAGCAAGTTTCTCTTGAACATGACACTTTCACCTCATCACCGTGACTATGTGGGTTGGGACATTTAGCTTGATGGTTATCATACCATTGGTCTATCATACCATCCATTACTTTGTTTTGGGTCAATGCTGCCAATTCATTTTAGTGTCGCTGACATGTTCAGGAGAAGTCATTCAGTTCAAACTTCATCCTTTGCAATACCGTAAACTTTCATTTTCATGACCGCCATTCCTGAAACTTCTGTTGTTAGTCGAATTTCATCTCCAAAATCATTTACCTCGTTTCGTGTCGTTGACGTGGGATACATCAAGGCCCTCCTGTGACGAGTCACTTCTTGTCGACATCAGCACAAAGAAGTTGACTTAGAAACACCTCTTCAGTACCTTGAGGCTCGCATACATCAATGGCAGGTTTCTCGCTTCCGGCGATAGGTCGACATCAATAGCCTTCGACCGAAAGACTTTGTATGGTGTTCGACATCAAACCATTAATTCACACCATGTGAAATGTACTGTAGTACCTTGAGGGTCATCATCATTATCGGTAGTGTCTCCAAATCTTTAGTGCATAAACAATTGTTGCTATTTCTAGATCATGGGTTGCGTAGTTCTCTTCGTGGGTTCTAAGTTTCCTTGATTCATAATCTATTACTCTTCCTTCTTGCACCAATACACAACCCAACCCTTCCTTGGAGGCATCAGTGCAAACTAAAAATTCTTATTCCATATTCGACACCTTCAAAATTAGCATTGTTGTTAATAACAACTTTAACCTTTGGAATACGTCTTCACATTTTTCAGTCCAAATGAATTTCTTGTTCTTTCTTTGGAGCTCGGTAATGGGGCTTGCTATCTTCGAAAAAACTTCGAAAATCTACAATAATACCCTGCCATGCCCATGAAACTTCGTATTTCATGAACATTGGTTGGTGTTGGCCAAACCATGATGGCCGCGATCTTTGTTGGGTCTACCACAATACAACCCCAGAGATAATGTCTCCAAGATAATGCATTTTGGTTTGGTAGAAGGAACACTTTGACAACTTCCCGTACAATTGGTTTTCTCTAAGACATTGTAAACTATACTCAAGTGTTTGTCATGCTCTTAATGGGACTTTGAGTAGATAAAAATGTCATTGATAAATACTTCTACAAAATTGTCTAAGTAATCCTCAAATATTCCATTCATTAAACACATGAAAACACCCGGACAATTTGTTAGTCCAAAGGGTAAAACTACAAATTCATGATGCCCAAATCTTGTCTTAAATTTTGTCTTTGGGATATTTTCTTCTTTGATTCTCAACTGATGATATCCTGACCTTAGATCTATTTTTGAAAACATAGTTTCCCCCCTCATTTGATCAAACAGGTCATCTATCCTTGGTAGAGGGTATTGATTTTTTATCGTCACTTTGTTTAACTGGAAGTAGTCAATGCACAATCACCAAGACCCATCCTTCTTTTTAATGAAAATTACAGGGCTCCTCATGGAGATATGCTAGGTCGTATGAACCCCAGGTCCCATAATTCCTTTAATTGGATTTGCAATTCCTTTATCTTAGGAGCTAACATACGATAGGGTTCCTTTGCAATAGGCTCAGTGCTTGGTTTAAGGTCGATGATGAAATCAATTTCCCTTTTTGGGGGTAGCCCATGTAGTTCTTCAGGAAATACATCCTTAAATTCAATAAGAATTGGATGTTTATCAAGGTTTTTAGAATCACCCTTATCATTTAGAGCTACCACTTTGAACATTTGACATCCCTTTCGCCTACATTTCATTAGTTGCATGGAGGAGATGAACCTCAGGGACACCCCTCGGTTCTTTCCCCTCAATGATTTTCTTTGGCTGTCATCATCTATGAATGTAGTACTTTGTTTTTGCAGTCTAGGAGTGCCTCATGTCATTCTAACCAATCCATTCGTATAACTACATCATAGAATCCTAAGATCGTAGAGTACAAGGATACTTTGGTCTTACATACACCTAGGTCCACCTCACAATCCTTTATCATCCTTCCTACATTTCTTTTCATACCACATGCCATTTCTATATGTCTAAATTCATGTTGTGCAATTGCTTTATGTTTAATCCTTGAGAATGCATTTAGAGAAGTAAAAGAATCAGTAGCTCTTGGATCTATTAAAATGAAAAAATTCATACCATAAATATTACCCGCGGTTTCCAACATAGTGGACTAGTGTTCGACCTGGCGATTGTTCACCATTGCATGGATGCCATAAACCTTCCCCAGATCCCCCACCATAGCTACTTTTTGAGTTGAGTTGGTATTACTTGTATTTTGAGGGAAATCCCTCTCATAGTGAGGACCTACACAAGTCCAACACCCCCTCTGAGGAGCTTGGCTCCTACTACCAGCTGAACTAGGAGTTGGCCTAGAACTCTACTCAAAAGAGCCAGACTACTGGGATCGGTGCTGAGGTGGTGTGACTTGGTTTTGTCGCATAAGACGATGTTGTTGTGGATGACGAGTTTGTTGAGGTACACTGTGCTGCTACTAAGATGGATGCTTATATGGTGTTCTTTGATTTCCTATTGACCACTTTTGATGATTGAGTAGAAGACCCCTTTGAAAGTTTCTACGTTCCATACTATTTCCACTTGGTACTCCTGATCCTGTGGGCCTTTTTGACTTACTAGGTCCATTGCTCATGATCTCCTCCTCTGCAATGATCGCCCATTCAACTGCCTCGTGCAAGGTGCGAGGCATTAAGATCCTAACCTTGGCCTGAATATTAACATTTAATCCATACACAAATTTGTTCACCTTGAGCCTTTCTTTGTTTAAGTGAGGGGCATAATAGAATAATTCCATGAAACGAGCCTCATAATCTGGTACTAAGTGAATTCCCTGCTTTAGTGCATTGAATTCATTTAGTTTCCTCTCAAGGAACTCCTCTGACAGGTAGCATTCTCTAAACTTTTCTTCAAATAATTCCCAAGTTACTTTTGAGATATCCATCCCCAATTGGGGTAATAATGTCTTCCACCAAAGTAGTTTGTTTCCCTTTAGCTGGAATATACCCATCTTGGCCTTTAGGTTTGAGGTGTAATCTCTCACGGTAAAGCACATAACCATGTTTTCTAACCATGCCTCTACAGATTGACCATCTGTGGACCCCCAAAACTCTAGAAATTTTACTTTTTCCAAATCTCAGCGTACGTAATTTCTTGGAGCGTTTTGGGGTGATTCATTTTGTATGATAGGTCCTCCCTGCTCTTGTTCCAGAAAACTTATTAATGCCTCAAACATGTGCTGGAATGATCTCATTTAGTTCAACACTTCTTTGATTGGTATATGTCCTGGCATTGTGATGTTTTCCCCATCATTAGGTGGGGTGCTAGGAGTTGATTGTTGTGGTGGCGCCATGTTGCTCCCTTTAGTTGCCCCACTCCTTCTTTTACATCTTCTAACCATGGTTCACTAAAGAATCCTGCCACAATTTAACACGATTTTTCCTTATAAGTAAAAACCAATCAAATAAAAATCATAACCAATGTGAGGGGTTCTATAATTTATTGTTATTATTATATACTTCAACAATTTATTCATTTATAAGTTCTTGATGATATAATTCACCTATAAATTTCAAACCTTCCTATAAGATTTTATCATAAGGATACAATCAATCTGACTCGGCATAGTAGGCTTAGAGTACAATATGTCATGTAAATGGTAGAGGTGGTTGGTACTATTATCATAACATAAATTGAGAATGTCATTAGTAAAAAGAGAGAGATAATAAGTTCCTTAATTTTTATGATTTCAATAATGGAAGTACCAAAAACTCTAATATTAATAATAAGCATAGATAAATATTGTGCTATATAGCATACTACAAGAATTGGGGTACCAATTCGAAACAATGGATAATTTGGAATTACCTTTAATAACTATTTATATATAAGTGCTTATATAGTTAAAATCCTATGTATGACACAACAATATACCTTAGTATATAAGATATCTAAGAACAAGTATTAATAATGAGATAAGATATAATAATAAATTTCATTATTTATATGGAATAATTAAATAATTGGATGAATGTAATGATTTTGATAATGTTAAACTAGAACAACCATGAAGAGTAAATGACTAGAATAGAGTAAGAGTTATTTGAGATATTATTTACATTCACTTAAAGAAGCATATCTACCCACAGTGATTGCCCACCATTATCTATGCAATTTTTGGTTAATGCTCACCAAGTTGTTGAGCAATTTTAGGTAATAAACTTATTGATGTTGTTTTTAAAAGAATCCAACTATATGACCCAATTGTACATTAGTGTAAAATATTTTTATAACTTACAGAACATTATTATATTGTAATTTGTGAATTTCCATAATTAAAAATTTAGTAAAAATAAATTCCTTGAAAACTTTTAGGCTCTACAATCACAAGAAAGTTAAAATATTTATATATAATAAACTTTAAACTCAAACAAAAATCTATCAAAAGAACCTGAAAAAATTAATACCATTTAATTTTGTTCTACTACAAATCACCTCAAAAATATTTAAACTTTACTAAATAGAAAAATGTAAAATGTAGAACTCAGTAACTATACAATAATATATTTTCAAAAAAACACACCTAAAATTATAAACCTAATAAAGGAGCAAATACTTTGTAAATTACAAATGGCAAATAAACATTTCAAAATTTAAGTTGCAAATTACCATAAAGCATTTCAGAAACCATCAACTGCATTAACTTAAAATAGTAAATAAGCTACCATGAATATGCACCAGAATTTACACAATCTATTCTGAAAATACAACTTAAATTTCAATTTCATTGTACGCTCCTTATAATGGGTCTGGAATGTTCACATGAATCTATATTTCATTACCCAATTATTAAATTCCCCTATTTTATATATTATATATTAACAATGGAGCACAATTGCTGATTTACAAAAGTCTTAACAATTGCTACTCTAGATATTAAGATAAACATATTTGAAAATAACAAAGAAAGTGTATTCGAGATGTTTTCGGGTTTTTCTTAATGGTTAAATATCCTATTAATTTTTGATTACCTATTATAGAAATGTATAGCTCTGTGAATTTAATTAAGAGCAAAGAGTTTGGTTGGTTTCAAACTTAAATAACGTTGGACTGAAGATCTGAGATGAGGATCACATATTTGATTCAGAATTTTAATGTATTAGCGGTATCTTAATAAATTAAAATAACTATAGTTATCCTTAACTACACTAGCTATTGAAATCTGGAATTGAGGATTTCCACAATTTGTTAATTAATTCTCCATTGCAATGTGGCAAAGATTCTACTTTATTTGCATAGGATCTGAACTGAGAGAAAAATGAACCAACCAAGGGATTGGCCTTTCCTGAAATTTCAATAGAAAATCTAAATTTGTATAAATGATGATCGATATCTTTAGTCCTATTTGTCCATTATGGCATGCAATGTATCTCACTAATTTATTCCATTATATTAATATTCTTGCCATGTTCACTAAATTTAGAGATATATAATTCATAAAATGATAATAAGTACCTCATATTATAGAATCAAACTGATTTCTTTGACATTAGATGTATTAAGTCTTGTTTTGAAACAAGGGTTACGTTATATTCTAAAAGTGAAGCAATTTATTCCTTTGAGCAACTACTTGGCTTTCAACAATGCATTCTCTTCCTGGAATTTTTTTTGGTCATTGCTGCAACCGATTCTCGTAGCCTCTGCAATGTTGAGTTGATGACCACTTGCAAAGGAAAATTTACTTATCAATATGCTTATTTACCAATGAATGTTGAACACACTGCTTCTTATCACTAACTCAATCCCAAGTAAGGTGGTCGTGGTATGCTTGTTTCAGTTCTAACCTAGGATTCTATTTCCTTGACTTGGTTGGCCAACATTCCAACCATTTCCAACCCTTGTCAAGATTGATGCGATGTAAAAAAAAATAGGTAGTAAAAAGGTAGAGTTATTCCTTTCTTTCCTTTTTTTTTTAACCCAAACATCAAGTTTTGAGTCCAAATAGCATAGAGATGTCAAAGATACAATATTACATTTTTGTTTACTACGAGCTGGGTATTCTAGTAAATGGTGAGGTAATGATATACCAAAATATTCGTTATCATATAAACAAAATGCAAGTCTCCTATGGAAGAGATATGTCAAAGGGTGTGACAGTTCGATCCAGATTGATTGAAGCAAATGGTTTTTTTTTTTAATTGTGTCAATACACATCATGGTTTACATCAGAGATATCCTCTGATGGATTAAAGGCAAAAGAGAACAACTATGCAGTTAATGAAATTTTGTCACTATCGTAATCACGAAATAGTTCAAATTTAAGGGGGCCTATGTCCTAAAGGTTGAACTTAGCTCTGATACTAAGTGTAGGGACCCACCTTATGATATATTTTTTTAAAGAATAATACAGTAAACTAAGAATACAACCATAAAAAGATAACATTGAGAACTCATAAATATCAAGCACTTCTATAAAACATCCATGAAATTCACTGCATTACACATATCATCTGTTTTACATGTTGTTAACTATAGTCACGATGAAGTTATATAAAAGAACATTATAATAACGTAGGTACTGACTAGGATACGAGATTCAATCTTGACTTTGCGCTACTTTCACTCCCTTGTTGTCGTTTGCCTCCAAGTGTGAATTTTGACATGCTTGATCTGAATGTATTGACCCATTGCTTGAGCTCCTAGCCTATTCCTTGGGTACTCTCCTTCCTCACGGACTCCGGAGCTGCAATGGAGTCGTACAATGGAGGAAATGTGCTGGTTAGCGGAGGAGAGAACTCCTTGGCTCAAGAGTCCCCTCTCTAAAGTCCTCTACCTCACCAAACTAAAGTATACCCCGTAGTCACTACTCTGACATAGTCTCATCCATCCAATAATAGGTAAAAAAAAGTCTCTTCTCACATGGCTTGCCCCTTCTTTTATAGGAGACTTCATAGGTGACACTTGACATTTCATGCATAATTAATTATTTTTGTTAATCCAAAGTTTGATTATTCACCCACCCATGTGTCACTCTCTCACCAAGGATCTCCAAAATTATTTACTTAAATTTTAATTTAAAAATAATGTTTTTCCTCACCCCAACAAGACTTCCTATTTCTTCTCCTAGTTGTCTCTTGATCCCCCTTTTCTACTCCTTAATTTGTGTTCATTACTAAAGTCAATTAATAAGTCTCAAATTAGGTCCCCTAACTACTTCCTAATTTAACTCAATTTGCCTCTTAGATGAATATTCTTATGTTGCTTGTTTCCACATGGAGGTTCTCTAAATTTCTCTAAATTTAATTTATTAATCTTATTTTAATTCACCATCCTTTTCTCTTAGTGAATTTTTAGGATTAATCTATACTTAAATCTATGTCCCTCTTTCTCCCTTTTACCTAATTAAGTTACTTATTTACATTATCTACCTAATAATTTCCAACATGGGAAGGGTAGAGTTCTCAAAGTAAAATGTTATATTTATTCCTATGCTCCCCTTACCCCAAGTTTTATTCTTGATTTAATTGCTTCGATTCTAATGTTATTTACCACATGATGTGAATTTAAAAGGTTTTCATATCTTGATTATATTTATTAATTTATTTCTTTTTAATGATTCCAAGGGTGCCAAGTTGGTCGCGCCCTTCAAGAACTTCCCTTGAAGTTCCAAGGGTGTCACACTTAATAGTTTATTTGTGATGCCAAAGGTGCCAAGTTGGTCATGCTCTTCAAGAAATTCCCTTGAAGTTCCAAGGGTGCCACGCCATTTTCCCTTCAAGCATCTAGTCGCTGCGAGGGGAAAGTATAGGTGCAATGAAAAAGACCACTATCATCTCTTATGTTTCTTTCTATAGTGAGACTAATGGTGTTGGGGATAAAGGAATCTACCTTCATGCATCCCCCCTAGTAAAATCCTCATGAGCAACCCAAATTTGGGACTTTCCCCCATGACATCATGATCTTCAAGGCGAAGGTATTTCAACTTTTCTAGCCCAAGTCATGACGGGAGTGCTAGCGGGTGAGATCAGGGACATTGTCCCACCATCCCCTGTAGTTCCATCCAACTGTACAACCACATCACCCATATATATATAGTAGGTTTCAAAATTGACTTAGAATTTCAAAGATAAAATATTAATTTCCATCAAACCAGGTGTCATCATCTCATCCTATGTGAGTGCCTCTGATGGTTTCCTATCATACTCAATAATCATCAGTAACAAAGTTTCTCAGTGTTAATCATTGTTATAACAACATCATCAACATCACCTAGTCATTCACATCATTTTTCATTGTGAACCAGAACTGATGTAAGTAGGTAACATAGGGGACACATCCATCATGGCTATCATCATCATAACATCAATGGGAAACATACATATCCATCAAAGTTATCATCATCATAAAATCAATATAAAACATACCTATCCATCAAAGCGATGATCATCATGATACCAATAGAGAGCATACATATCCTTTACTTCTATCATCATCATAATATCAATAGAGAACATACAGAACCATTAATGCTACAATCACCATAGTAGCAATAGAGAACATGCATAATCATTAATTTTACAATTATTGTAATATCACTAGAGAAGATAAATAACCATTAATGCCATCATCATCATAATATTAATGGAGAACATACATAAACATCATAACCACTAGTAATAGAGGCATGTGTCTGGATCCTCAACTTGAGGTCCTCAAAGAATAAAGTGTGGGCCTTAGGGATAAATAAATGTTAATGTCACATCACTATCAGTCAATTAGAGCGGGTCACTACAGAATGAGCACGAGCATAACTATCCCACACATGATATTGAGTTGGCGACAATTATACACACACTGAAGGTGTGGAGACACTATCTTCTGGCCAGGAGGTTCACATTGATGAGTGATCGGAGTGGGTTGTGGTATCTATTTGACCAACCAAATCTAAATGTTAGGCATGTTCAGTGGTTGACCATGATCAGTGAGTTCGACTTTGAGATCAGATACATCAAAGGTAAGGAGAATAGAGTGGTAGATGCTCTTAGTAGGGGGTACAGGTGAATCATTTAAAAACTATGAGCTCTTATGGGATAGATTTACAGGACATGATATTGTGGGTCAAAAACAGGATGTCAGATATATGGATATTGTGCACAGGTTGCAGTAGAGTATAGGTACAGGTGATGGTACATGTACATTTATAGGTACATGTGATGGTACAGGTACTGGTGATGGTACAAGTACATGTACAGGTGCAGCTTCACATGACTTAGACTATTGTCTTGCAGCAGTTGGATTGGTTAGATTTTGAAACAGGATATATGTGCCAGATGCCAATGATCTCAAGAAGGTGATCTTGAGGGAGTTTCATGCGAAACCATATTCAGGCCATCCAGGTTATTAGGATACATTGACAGTAGTGAAGAGATCTTATTATTGATGAATGATATCCTAGAATATGATTTGGAGGATTTGATCGACGAGAGAGTCACAGAGCTAGGGTTTTCAGGCGTCGTAGGTGTAGGAATCCATGGAAGGACGCAAAGGAGGGAGCTCCACTCCCTCCTACAGGCAGGCAGTAGCTAGCCGAGGTAAGAAACCATTAGAGAATCTCAGAGGACCTTCAGGAGAAGGGTTAAGGAATATGGAGGAGGAGCAAGGACTAAACAAGTCAAGGGAGAATAACAACAATAAAGAAAGTGAGGAAGAAGACAAGGAACAGGGAGTGAAAAGAAAAGCACAAAAGGGGCCATGTAAACCCAAAGCTGAGGTTACACCCAGAGTAGTTTTAAATGATCCTGCTCTGCAGGTGCACAGGGACCACATGCGGACATATGCCATCATTTGTAAATTCATGGGATTATGGCCCACTGAAAAGGCTTTGTAGATATGGATTAAATATAACTGGAAACCAAAAGGAAGCATTGACCTACATCTTGGGTCTAAGGGTTTCTTTACTATAGTCTTCACAAATATTGAGGACAAAGACATAGTGTTTGAAGGAGGGCCCTACTTTTATGCAGCAGGCCTTTACATGCGGTCGTGGATGATGAATTTTTTTCCCTGAGAGAGAAACATTCACTTCAGTCCTAGTCTGGGTAAGACTCTACTCGCTACCTTTTGATTACTGACAAACGGAATCATTATCTGCCATAGGAAACAAATTAGGGAGTTTTGTCAAAGCTTCTGAGGCCACCAAAAGGGGAAAGTACACTTCCTTCGCAAGAATATGTGTAGAGATGGATCTCTCTGGAGCTCTACCGGATGAGGTCATCTTGGAACTTTTTGACGAAGAATGGGTGCAAACAGTAGACTATGAACATATTCCTTTTAGATGTCTGAAATGCCATGAGCATGGGCACCTATTTAGAGACTTCCCTCTCAGGAAAATAGAGAACAGAAGCAAAGCGAACACAATGAAAGATGCTGAATTCTTTCACAAAGTGGTACATAGAGGAAAAGGGGGCAAGAGGGGGCCAAAGCAACATCAAACAGAAGGACCACAGACTAATCTGAATAGGTTCCAAGTTCTTGAAGAAGAAGAAGAGATAACAAAAGTAGATCAAGTAATGGAAGGAAGCCCAATGGAGAAGGAGAAAGAGGAAGACATAGTACAAACGCAGGATATTAACAAATAGAAAGAGACTATGCTGATTGATGTAGAACCAAATATGGACTAAGAAATGACCTAGAGTGAGATGGAAATGGAGGATCATGAACTGTAGGAGATTCTTGACAGGGAACACCTAGACCTGGAAGGGTTCTTGAAATAGGGGACTAGGAGTGGGGTAGACTCATTACCGCCAGAAGAGTTCAATAGGGTATAGCAGCTGTTCCTATGGAAAACTCAGGCTAAAGGGTTGGACAGGAAAAGTAAAAATGAAAGACAGGGCAATGAAGGTGTGAAAACTATGAAGATCACACCGAGACTAGCACCCACAAATATAGGAAAGAAAAGAGGCAGGAAAAAGTAGAACGAGTTATTGACGGAATGTGGAAAGCTAATGATAGATTCAAGTAAGATGAAAGATCTAACCAAATACTCCTTTACAAATATTTAATAATGAAGTTTACATCTTGGAATATTAGAGGTCTAGGTAGCAAAAAAAACAAAGAATTCTTAGTAATAGAATGAAACAAGAAGCTCTGGATATGATATTTATCCAGGAGACTAAATGTTCCATTGAAAAAGTGAAAGAAATTCACAACAAATGGCTTAATAGATTTGAGTTTCTAGAAGTTAAAGCAGATAACACAGTAGGGGGCATACTTACTCTTTGGAACCCCCAAAAGATTGGTATAATAGATGCTGAGGCATCTAGAAATTATTTATCAGTGGTTATACAGCCGGTGGGAGACAGGGAGACCTATCTGGTCACGAATGTATATGGCCCTCAAAGAATGGATGACAAAATCAAGTTTCTTGATTCTCTTATGGAGCTCAGAGACATACATGTTGATGTACCATGGATCTTGTGTGGGGACTTCAACATGATCAAATCACTTTTAGAAAAAAAATGGGGAACCAGAACTTTAAGCAGAGATGATAAAACTTTTCAAACTTTTATAGATAATATGAAGCTGGTTGATACTGACATGAGTAATGGTCGCTTTACTTGGAATAATAAAAGAGGAGGAGAGTCTCAAGTAGCCTCAAAGTTAGACGGATTCATAATCTCAGAGGATCTTATGCTCAACAACAAGGAAATGATAGCGAGAATTCTACCCTTCAGAGGCTCGGACCATTGGCCTATTCAACTTGAGGTTCAGGGCATTGGTACCCCAAGAACAGACCATTCAGATTTGAGAATATCTGGCTCACCCATCCAGACTTCATCAACAACATTTCAAAATGGTGGACAAAAGACTTGCATATTCAGGGTACAAGTATGTTCCAGCTACACAAAAGACTTAGGCACATCAAGCTCAAACTCAAAGATTGGAACAAAAATGAATTTGGCAATATTTTTACAGCAAAAAAAGTTGTGGAAGATAAAATGCGGGAAATCAATCAAACCCTTATCTCAGATGGCTTTGAAAAAGATAGAAATGATCAAGTCACCAAACACGATCAAGAATGGGAGAATTTATGACAAGAAGAGGAAATATTTTGGTGACAAAAATCTAAAGTTCAATGGCTGAAAGAAGGGGAGTGTAACAGCATATTTTTCCACAGATATACCATAGTGAACAGATCTCATAATAGAATCTCTTTGATTAAGGATGAGGGTGGTCATCTTCATAATTCCCATGAAGAGATAGAAGATGTGCTAGTTTAGCACTTTCATGGAATAGCACAGGAAACTATTTCAGACAGAGAGCATTTTATCAGGGATTTAACAGGGCATATTCTTAGACTGGTTACTAGAGAGGATAATTTCAATCTCAATAGGCCAGTGACAGAAGAGGAGGTTAGTGAGGTCATCAAAGAAATGTAGAATGGTAAAGTGCCAGGCCCTAATGGTTTCAATGTGGATTTCTTTAAAGCCTGTTGGAATATAGTTAAACAGGATATTCTGAACATAGTGGAAGATTCCAGGTTGAATAGAACTATTTTGAAGGTGCTCAATACTTCCTTCATCGCCTTGATCCCGAAACAGGATGATGCTCAGACTCCAGACAGGCTTAGACCCATAGCCTTATGCAATGTGGTTTATAAGATAAAATCCAAAGTTGTTGCTAACAGACTCAAACCACTTCTTCCTACTCTATTTTCTATGGAGCAATCTGGTTATGTGGAGGGAAAACAAATTCTCAATAACATCATTCAAGCACATGAGGTGGTGCACTCTTTGATGGGAAATAGGAAGGCTGGTAAGATTATGCAATTGGACCTAGCCAAAGCTTATGATAAGCTGAATTGGACCTATATAAGGAAGGTCCTTATTTCTTTTGGGTTTGATCATAACTGGGTGAGATGGGTCATGGCCCTGATAACTTCTTCTAGTTTCTTAATTTTGGTTAATGGTTATCCTTCCAAGACCTTTACTCCTTCCAGAGGCCTCAAGTAAGGTGATCCACTGTCACCCTTTCTCTTCATCCTCATGATGGAAGGACTGGGTTGACATATCAAGCATGATAAAGAATTTGGTAATATCAAAGGCCTCCAACTTTCAGAGAATGGTCAGGCTTTGACCCATCAACAATTTGTTGATGATAATATGCCGTAGGGAATCCCCACGAGCAAAGAAGCTTTAACATACAAGCATATCCTATCTGACTTTTCCATGGCTACAGGTATGGAAGTTAATCTCTCCAAATCTAATATTTTTTTCTTTAATACAAATATTGCAATTCAGAAAAATATCTCCAGGATTCTAGGCTTTCAAAGGGATGTCCTTCCCTCCAAATATTTGGGAGTTCCTCTTACTAGTAGGCCTTTGCACAAGGGCATCTGAGAGCCGGTGATCAATAAGAGGCAGGATAAAATCAGGAAATGGACCTTTACATCTTTAAACTTGGTTGTTCGGCTAGTGCTTACAAAATTTGTTCTCCAGTCAATTCTTGTCTTCATGATATCAGCCCTTCCAGCTCCAAAAGGAGTTTTGCAACATTTTAGAACCATTCAAAGATACTTTCTTTGGGGCAAAGGGGAGGAAAGAAAGAAATGGGCCTTGGTAGTGTGGGATAAGATCTGAAAACCTAAAAATTATGGGGGTCTTGGACTGGATGATCCGGAAGCACTGACTAAAGTTTTAGGGGCGAAATTATGGTGGTGCTGGGTAAAAGAACCAGAGGCACAGTGGGCTAGAATCTAGAAAGAAAAATATGCTAGAAACTGGCAAGATAATGATGTAATAAGAATGTATAACATCATAAAGTGCTCACACATCTAGAATAAGGCCTGGGAAATAGAGGATTAGCACAAAAAAATAGCTTCTGGGAAATCAGAGAGGGTGATCTTGCTTTGTTTTGGGAGGACAAATGGCAACAAGAACCTACACTGTTAAGCGAGAACCTTCTGGACCTCAAGAAAGAAACAGATACCAAATATTATTTAAGGTAAAATGTTTTTGGGATCAAACCAACAGTGAAGGAAAATGGAGAACCTGGAAGAAGATGGTTTACAAGGAAGATAGCCTACTGAAAGACAAAGCTGAGGCACTTCTGACAATGTTGGAACAAAATAAAATATTAGTGATAGGGAGGCATGACCAACTTAGATGGGGCAACAATTCTGCAGGCACCTTCAATCTCAAGGAGGCAAAACACATACTCCTTGAGTTGGATTCCAATGAACCAGATAGGGTTTGGCAGAACATATGGAGGCATCAAGGATGGATGTAGATTAAACTCTTCATGTGGTTGGTGCATCATAGGAAAATTCTGACTTGGGATAACATTCAGAAGAGGGGTGTTATGGGCCCTTCCAGATGCCAACTATGTGAAGCCCAAGAGGAAACAATGGAGCACCTTCTCAATAATTGTATTTTCACCTCTTGGTTTTGGAATACTTTTGCCACTATCTTCCAGCAGAAAGACAGGGACAAAGGAAGCATTACCAATACCATAATCAATTGGAGACGCAACTTCTCTTATTTTGAACTTCTAGGCTCAGCCTGGGCTTTAACGCCAAGTTTCATAATATGGATTGTCTGGAAAGAAAGGAACAACAAAATCTTTAAGAATGAAAAAAGTTCCTCCCAACACCTTCTCGAGCAAATCTTAAGACAACTTAAGGAGACGGTAAGCACCATAGTGCGAACCTTCCCTAAGAATCCTCCTTCAGAAGCTGAATCATAGATACTTCTTAAGTTAGGTTTGCAGGGTCTTATTTCACAGGGCCTGGACATGAAGGTTTTGAAGATGGATTCTAAACAAGATCATTGGAATCCTCCCCCTTAGGGTTTTTTGAAATTCAACATTGATGGGGCTTCCAAAGATAACCAGGGTATTGCTGGCTGTGGCGGAGTTCTAAGGGATGAAAATGGCAATCTCCTTTTCATTTTCCATTGCCATTTGGGAAGAGCCACTAACAATATGGCGTAATTAATGGCTCTTGAGCAATTTTTAGATTTTATGAAGCAGGATAATCTCCAAAATGTTATTATTGAAGTTGACTCTGAATTAATCATAAACTTAGTCAAAATAATAAGCTATGGCACAAAGCTGGAAAAAGTCTGTAAACAATGGAGACTGCTCCAGGTCTTTCAGAGGATTTAGCTTCATCTCTGAGGATTATGCACTGTGAGTTTTAACCATGTGAGAAGAACAACTGACAAATTGGCGAACATCTTGGAAAATCAAGGAGTACTCAGTACTAAAAGCAGGGTGGCGTTGAGTTGGCCTGAGATGCCTTTGAACAGATTGAAGACGCAATGTCACGACCAGGCGGATGAGGATATAATGGTGTTTCAAAACAAACACACAGGGGCGGTGTCTAGTTGATCTGGTTTCTTCATGCAGTATTTTCTCTGAAGTAACATAATTCTAGTGATGCAGGTTACTGTTGGCATCCCCAACCCTCGACAATACGATCACAAAAGTTTCATATGGGAGTTACTGAGCAGATGCAGTTCCGCAGATGGTTGGCTGACTAGCTGGAGTTTCATTATGCACAGGTTCATTTGACCATGGAGAAGGGTTGTTGAAAGGGACCAGATTTCCAGCTTTCTCGGCAACCTGAATACCCTCGTGTTCCTTTCGACAACTTCAATACCACCCGGGAGGTGGTTTGGCGTCCCTTACACGCCCTTTACGTAGGAAGTGGTTTTGTGGAGTCAGATTTGATTCCACTCATCAAGAAACATGTGGCATAGTACGGGGCAGGAATACCACCCTCATCGCGCACTATTCTTCGATGTGTTAAGCCTGTGTGATATGATCCTCAGCCGTCGGATCATGTAGGACAGATCTACGGTCAAGAATAAGCGGGCTTGTTTGTGGGTCTAGGTTGGCTATTGCGTGAGTAACTGACGGGCTACTTGGTAGTGTGATATTATCCTCCATCATAGGATCTGGCATGGAGGATCGTCGATCAAGGATAATGGCGCAGATCAGGGAAAAATATCTTCCGAGAAGGTTATGTGTCCTAATGAAAATCGGTGGCTTTCGCACACTCCACATGCTCAAGAGTTATCCCCCCTTCTGGACCCGAAATCCATTTAGTGGTTTCCCTAACTCATCATTGGGTCTGACTCCAAATTTTATTGTTTGACTTGTTTGCATTTTAAGGACTTTGTAGTTTTGTGGAATTTGTAGTGTTTATGCCTTTAGCTCGGGGCCATAGGCTATAAGCGGATGCTTTTTTTGTGGCCCACAATTCCTATGGGAATGGTGTATATTATGTAAGTTGTTTTAAGATTTAAAGAAATAGAAGGTACGACTCTTGCTTCAGCAAAAAAAAAAAAGAGGTCTTACTATTGGCCAAACTTGAAGAGGGATGTAGCAGAGTTTGTGGCTAGAGGTTTTGCTTGTCAGCAAGTGAAAGTAGAGTGTAAACATCCAGGTGGACTGCTATAGCTAATTGCAATTCCATAATGGAAATGGGAGGTCATTTCCATGGACTTCATCACAAGGTTGCCAAATATAGTGAAGCAACATTATTCCATCATGGTCATTGTGGATAAGTTAGCAAAAGTTGCACACTTCATTCTGATGAAGTCTATATTCTCATATAGTAATGTGGCACATGTATTCATCAGAGATGTGGTTATACTAGATGGTGTTCCAAAGAAGATTGTGCCAGATAGGGATGTGAAGTTCAGTTCCAAGTTTTGTAAGGAGTTATTTGCAGGTTTTGGCATAGAGTTGGGCTTCAGCACAACTTATCATCTGCAGATAGATAGATAGATAGAGAGGGTCAAAAATATATTAGAGGACATGTTGAGGATGTATGTGATGAATCAACAATGGAAGTGGAAAGAGTATCTCCCTTTGGTTGAGTTCACAAACAACAACGATTATCATGAGTCACTGAGGATGAGTTCTTTTGAGGCATTGTATGGGCAGAGTTGCAACACTCCTATCAACTAGAGTGATCCAGTTCGAAGGATATTGATTGGACCAGATATGTTGGCAGACATGGAACATGAAATGCAAGCGAGCAAGAATAATCTTAAGGCAACACGAGATATGAAGAAGAGTTATGCAGATAGGAACAAATTGTTCAAGGAGTTACAGGTTTGGGAATAGGTGCACTTACGCATTGAATTGAGGAAGAGATCCTTGCAGATCGGCTCATGTGCTAGGTTGGCATGATGATTTTGTGGACCCTTCAGCATTATTTATAGGATTGGGCTAATAGCCTATCGATTTGCGTCACGTCCGACAGTGAAATTCCATGATGTTTTCCATGTCTCATTTCTTAAGAAGTATGTTAAAGATGTTGATCATGTGATTGTCTGGTTTGTATTGCAGGTGGAACTAGATAGAGAATTCTAGTTGGAGCCTTAGTGTATATTGCAGAAAAAGGTGCTCATGCTCTGGAACTGAGCAATAGATCAAGTTAAAGTGCAGTGGAAGCACTTTGGGCTCGATGAAGCTACATGGGAGATCGCAGATCAGATGTGGTCCATGTATCCGTCCTTATTTTCCGGTTGAGGCAAAACAACTTGATATGGTGGTTGGTATATGATTTATGACGGTTTTGAATTTGCTTTATGGTGGTTGATATATGATTTATGATGGTTTGATAAATTCCGTATGATGTTTTGATAAATGCTTAGACATGGTGTTTAGTATATGTTTTGATATATGCTTTAGTATATGATTTGGCAAATGTTTTGGTATCTATTTTGTGATGATGTTGCTATATCTACGCCTGTGTATGGATGTAAATATCGTAATGAGCTATGTTATAAATATCCACTATGCGATATGGGTGTCATGTTATTATGCTATCATGTGGTTATGTTATCATGATGTTACGATGTTATATGAGTTGTCACTTAGCAAGATGATCATTGTAAATACAGTAATGAGCTGCGTTATAAAGCTCCACTATGCAATATGTTTTCATGTTGTCATGATGTATTTCTCTTGAGTAGATTTTTCATTGTAAACACTGCATCGAGCTGTGTTATAAAGCTCCATTAGTAGTATGTCTTCTTCAGTGGGTTATTGAGGTATATGTGCGATTGAACACCGAGGACAGTGTCCCCCAAGGGGGAGGGTTTTGTAATAGCCCTGCTGAAAATTCCATGTAATAAAAGTTAAAAACAATAACCACGGCCGATGGGACACTTATTCCAAGATGAATGTTGGGAAAGACATCCTAGGGGGCGTTCATTTGGTTTTTTATGGCTAAGGAAATTGGCAAAGGCAATGGCTAAGGCTTTGGAAAGAAAAAATGGCATTTTTGGCATATTTATTTATAAAAATAATGGAAATTAGGAGAAAAAGGGGGTGAAAGGTCACACGTTCGCATGTGAGGAGGAAATTGAAGGAAAATAATGGAAAATGAAGAAAATAGAGGCCTCATCCATAAAAAGGCTTTTGAGGATTAGTTGGTAACCTTTTGTCAATTCAATGTTGGAGCTTTATCTCATACTCTTGGACACTTAGAGTTTTGTTGGAGCACTCTTGGTGGGTGTGGCATACTTGGATTTTTGGAGCAAGAAGGAAAAATAAGAGCAGGGAAGTGCTGGAAGGAATCAGGATCAACAACAAGCTCAACTTTTCTTGTAGGTACCGAGTTTCATGTATGTTTCATTCACTAGTTTCGGCATGCATGGGACATGCATGTGGTTTCTTGGTTATGATCTAGAATTGGCATGGAGGATTTCCTGGATTGACAGTGGATTTCCTAGCCTTGCCATTTCCTAGATAGCCATGGTGATTGTGGGTTTACTTTCATTGTTTTTTTTTGGTTGGTTCTCATGTTTCCTTAGCTTGGGTTGAGTTATTAGTTCCTAGAAGCCCTGGTTGGAAAAAATTCTCTAGAAGCCCTGTAACAGCTTGGGTTGAGTTAATAGTCCTAGAAGCCTTGGTTGGAAAAATTCCTTGGAATCCATTGATGGGTTGAGTTACTAGTCCTGGAAGCCTTGGTTGGACAAATGCTCTGGAATTTCGATGACAACTTTGGGTTGAGTTACTAGTCCTGGAAGCCTTGGTTGGAACAAATGATATGGAAGCCCTAGAACGCTTGAGTGGAGACCAATATGATGATGGTTTTGGTGATGTTCGACCATGCGGTGGAATCATTGTTTGATGGGTTGAGGTGGATGGCCTCTGGAAGCCCTAGATGAGTTTGATTGATGTGTTCTATGAGATCCCACATTCATGCTTGGAATATGGCACGGGGGTGAATGATTGAAGAGAGATTTGGCTCAACCATTCTACAGTTGGGTGGAATGTGAAAGTCCCATCTTGGGTTTTGATTTTGCATCATTAATGAAAGATTATTTCCCCTTGTATTTATATGAGCATTTTTATGGATTATATGTGGTCTATATGACTGTACTTTCATGAGTATTTTCTGTTGCTATTATGCTGGTTATGTATATGTTTTATGACAGTATCCATGTGTGTCTCTCATCATGTTTTTACTTATAATTGAATGATCAATCTATATATGAACTAATGGATGGAATGGAAGTTGAGGTGTTGAGGCATCGATGGTTCTTAGCAATTCTCATCTAAGTATGAGACCCCTATGCTCAGAACTATGAATTACACCTATAGATTACACATTTGCAATATGTTTGACGAAATGTCTGTCATGGCTAGTAGGGGTCCAGTTAAGGTCTTGAACATGTATTTTCATTAGTACTATAATTTCCATGTTATCTTACTGATTTAAAGATATGGATCAATTCTGGGTAGTGACCTGGGCTCTGAGCTTGAAAAACTGGCTTAAATCTTGGGGTCGTTGGCACAACACTGGCAAGTTTGGTCCATATTCGTTGGTAGGCAGGCTTGTGTGAGTGACTTTAGGTTGTTGGCTGCTCCCTTGCTCATAGCATGAGAGTGACTATGGCCTAAGAGACCTAAAAAAATAGTGGGACCTAGGGAAAGGCTGTCTGAGTGGCTGACTTATCCTCTGAGGGTTCTATTGATGATGTTGTATGTTTGTATGATGTGTTTCCATAAGTTCCACTTCCTTAAAGTGACTTAGGAGGTCAAATCATATCATAGTGGCCTCTCATCGCACATTTACCCTAGTTGGCTAGTTGCTTGGATAGATGTGGGAGGAGGGTGTTACAATTTACCTAAATCATGGGACTCATTTGCATCTAGTATATGTGGGAAAAAGGAAACTCCAAGTTTTGAAAAACTATGGACCACATTTACTCAAGAAGAATCTAGACTAATATCAAAAGGAAGGATTGAGAGATCTGAAGAAGGTGACCCTAAAACATTTGCAACATGTTCTAAGAAGGTTGGAGGAAGAAAGAAGTTTGGCTTCCAAAGAACAAGTGAAGGTAGAAGAGCTGCTCCTCAAGGGAAGAAAGATATTTCAAATTTTCAATGCTATCATTGTCACTAATTTGGTCATTATAAAATCCAAAAGGATCAAATGATATAAAGGGAAAAGGAAAGAAGCATGTTACTGTTAGGATTCCAAGAAACTCTCCTAGGTTGTAGCTCGGAGATGCCTGGTAACATATAAATTCAACTTATTGTTGCAAATGGATGAATGGAAGGAATGATGCTTGTCTAGTCCAGATAACCACTTCTACTTTTCTTAACTCTAGACATGCGTGAACATCCCTAGACTAAAAGGCTTTAGACCATCAACTACTCACTGTTTAAGATTGGGTGAATATGGAGAATACTGACCACACCAGCAGATGCACAAGACCATGTGACGACCGTCTGCAACCAGTAAAGAAGTTTGCAAATCTAATCTACTAATGCACAGACAGGATGATAGCTCTTTGGCACCAGATGAAGAGAAACCTGAATAACTTATTCAGTGATACATGCAAGATTTTAACACATAGGTAGGATGACAGCTACTCTAATGCTAAACATCAAGAGTTTAGGAATACAACATATTAGGCACAGCTTGGAAGAGAAGATAAATGGAAAGTGAGCAATTAACAACAAAAGAAGCTTGTATTAGCTGAAAATGAAGACGAGACGCTGCAAGTATCAAAATAGTTACAGTCTCCAGAAGTTGAACCTTACATCAAAACATCAACCATCAACCTTGCTTACATCTTGTTTGTGGGTATATATAGAGTTTCATTACAAAGGCACTTGGCCATTCTAGGTATGGAGGGGTCATAATTGGCCACCAACCGCATTTAATTGCTTGATGGAGTCTCTGAGTGTGTTTACTTGTCTCAGTGGGTGAATCTGAGTGCTTTTTTGTCCTCTCAGGTAGTTGGAGTGTTTGTATCCATGAAGTTCCATAACTGCTAAATGTTGCTGCGTGCTCATGCTCTGTTCTTTTTCTCTTAGGCCATACTGTCCGTTGAATGTGGTTGTTGAGGAGTAACTGTAGCGGGTACTGGCGAGCAGGTCATCTTTGTCCTTCGGGCATACGAACGGTTAAAGGGTGTGGACTACATGGCGAGTGGACGGATTGGGTGAAGGAGAAAGATTGACCATCGAATCAGGAGGATAGACGGTGGAGATGAGTTGACGGGAATATTGAAAGAAGCAGGAGCGGAATGATCGTGAGCTATTGGATATCAGGTAGACAGATTCGACGGTGATCAGACAGAGAAGGCGTGCAACGATTATCGAGCAAGGGTAGAGGTTTACACAGTAAGCGATTTTGATCGCATTGCCATTGGATGTTGGGCGGTAAAAGGACGAGGGCACGTGATCCCATTTAGCGCGCGATGCGTGGCGGTGGAGGAGAGAGGAAAACCACTCTCCATCGTGTGTTAACGTCATGTCACTTCATGGACACGGGGAGAGCAAATGCCGTTGGATATTCAGCGGAGATGATCGGGCGGCGGGGAAATGATCACGTAAGTCACTGCGACAGAAACAGTTAGATCGGGCGGTGGAGATCGACGGCAAAGATTACGAGTGAAGAGTTTGTGAAGGCATGCAATCATATAGGCCTGGGTTTATGGGGGTGTGGGTTTTAGCGCTTGGGGCTTAAGAGCAAGGGATTTTTGTATGGTTTTTAACAGAAAAAGCACAGGAAATGGAGATGAAGGGAGGATGAGTGAGGTAAAGGAGAAGGTGAGAATGACCAGTATAGGCATCCTCGAGCATAACCAAGGACCGAGCTTACTTTTGATCCTCAAATATAAAAAATATGTAGTAGAGATAACACTGGCTCCTTCTGGGGATGAGATCCTCCCCGTGAGGTCTCAAGAACTGCAGACTAGTGACTTTCCTGTCAAAACCAGATGAGCAAAATTTCCTAGTGTTCCATTGGGCATGGAGTCTAATTAAGCTTACACTAAAACTGATAAAACAACATATTTACAATTTTAAAGCCAAAAGACCTTAAACAACATAATTTTTCAAAATCGCCCATTAACGAGGCCATCAAAAACTGTCTCTCCTTCCATACTTTGCAGCATGAAAGTATTGTTCCCCTGGATCTGAGTGATGACAAAAGGTCTGGTCCATAGGGCATCAAACTTCCCATGGTTGCCTTTCTTTTCTTTTAGTGCATCCCACTTAAGAACCAAGTCTTCGACCTAAAAATTGTCTGCTTTTGATTTTCTATCAAAGGCCTCCTTGATTCTCTTTTGATTTGCTGCAAACTTCTCAACCAGTTGTTCTCTGATTTGATGTACCTCTGCTAAGTCAGTGATCCTTTTTGCCATGTCCTCTTCCTCATTCAACTCTTCTTGTAAAAACTTTGCCATAGGGAGGGTTAACTAAATTGGGAATACAACTTCAGTGCCATATACCAGCTTGAATGGAGAATTCCCTGTGGATTTCTTGGTGGTCACTTTGTCAGCCCACAGTGCATACTTGAGTTTAGAATCCCAATTCTTTTTGTTGTCTTCCAACAACTTTTTAATTATCCTTATCAGGCTCTTGTTGGAAGATTCTGCTAGACCATTGCCTTGAAGGTAGTATGAGGTGGAATGAACTAACTTAATGCCCATTGAGTCACACATGTCCACCAACTCTTTTGTCCTGAAGGCTGCTGCATTGTCTGTGACTAATTTATATGGACAACCAAACCTGATGAAGATATTCTCTGTCAAGAACCTCGTGACCACATGATGATCAACCTTTTTGGTAGGGATGGCCTCAATCCATTTAGTGAAGTAATATGTGGCTACTAAAATCCATTTGTGTTGGCCACTGGAATGTGGATTGATTTCTCCAATGAAATCCAAGCCTCACTACTGAAAAGGGCCACTAGCATGTATGGGTTTTAAGGGCAGGGATTTCAATTGTTGTTTCCATTCAAATATTTGGCACCTGTCACAAGATTTAACAAATGAAAAGACATTAGAAAATAAGGCGGGCCAATAGTACCCAGCTCTGAGGATCTTATGGGCTGTAGTTTTCCAATAGTGATGCCCTCCACACATGCTGGAATGAAACTGCTACATAACCTCCATGGATTGTTCTTTGTTTAGACACCTCAAGAGAATCCTAGAGGGGTCCCTCCAATAGAATAGATTTTCATGAATGCAATATTTGGCTGCCCTGAGCTTGATAGTTCTGGCTTGGATTGAACTAAGGCCTAGAGGAACTTCTAGCTTCAGCAATAATTGTGCCATTGTAGAATACCATTCACAAGAAGTTATATTTTCTGCCAATGGCTGATTTTGCCCTGGTTCAACTGTTTCCCCTTCTGCCTGACTATCCTCTGAATTTATGCTTATCAAATTCATGTCCAACATTCTGCAATTTTCTTCAACCATTAATCTAGCAAGGCCCTGACCTCTGACAAGCTTGGTGGGCTTCAATTCTATGTTAAATTCAATAAGATTTGCAATCCATTTGGCCCTTCTTCCATCAACATCAGGCTACGTTAGGACATCTTTTATTGAAGCAGAGGGCACATATGCAATTACCCTAGAATGCAAAATTTAAATTCTGAAAGCTTTCAAAGATTTGATAAGAGCATATGCTTGTTTTTCAATGATATCATACCTTAGCTCAACATCCCTTAAGGTTTTGCTGAAAAATGCCACTGGATGCTTTGAGCCTTCCTCATCTTCTTGCAACAAAACTGCTGCAAGGGTGTCATCAGAGGCAAACGAAAATATATGGAACTCCTTGCTGTAATCTGGGCTGATCAAAGTAGGAGCTTCCATAATATCTCTTTTGATGGATTTAAAGGATCTTCTTGTTGCATCAGTCCATTTGATTTCTGACCCCTTTTTCAACATGGAGGTAATGTGTTTTACAAGTTCTGCAAAATTTTGGATAAACCTCCTTACAAAATTTATCTTTCCCAGAAAGGACTGGATATCCTTCTTTGATCTTGGGACAGACAAGGTCTGTATTGCTTTCACTCTTTCTGGGTCAATTCTGACACCTGCAGAAGAAACAACATGTCCTAACAACTTGCCTTATTCTAAAGCAAACTGTGACTTTTTAGGATTGACTAAAATCCCAAGCCTTCTACACTTCAGGAACACTTTCTTCAAATGTTGCAAATGGTCTTGATGGTTGTTAGAGTACATTGTTATATCATCTAGGTAGATAGGGACAAACTTGTCTTTCTCTCCTACAAATTCTATATCCATAGCTCTCTAAAAGGTGGCTCCAGCATTCATCAGCCCAAAAGGCATCTTGGAATACATAAAATTTTCCCAAAGAGTGGTGAATGTAGTCTTCTCTTGGTCATCTGGATGTACAACAACCTGGTTATATCCTGAAAATCCATCCAAGAAAGACATCACTTTGGCTCCTGAGACTTTCTGCAGCAAATGCTCCATCTTGGGTAGAGGATAGTTGTCTTTCTTAGAGCATTTGTTTAAATTTCTGAAATCAACGCAAAGCCTGATTTCTCCACTTTTCTTCCTCACAACTACCAAGTTGGCTACCCACTTTGAATATCTCACGGGGACTATGATTTTGGTAGCCAACAACTTTTTTAATTCTTTTTCAATCAGAGGGAGGAGCAAAGGATTTATGGGCCTCAGTTTCTATTTGAAAGGGATGGCGTTTTTCTCTAAAGGAATTTTATGCTGGATGATCTTTTTGTCATACGTTTTCAGATCACTATATTCCCAGGCAAAAACATCAGCAAATTACTTCATTAAATTGCAATATTCAGAACTTTGTGCAGCAGATAGATGGATGGACAAATTTATATACCTTGGATGCTCCGGACTCCCTATATTATGCCTATAGACTATAGATTGATCTTATTTTTGGGCAGCCTTATAAGGCACATCATTCTGGTCAAAAAACTTTTCTAAGGGAACTAGACCTTTAGGTATCTGATTGCTGTGCAGCTGGACAATGCTACCTTTTCCAATTTTGTTTCTAAGCCAGGGTTGGGGACTTTCCTCCAAGGCTTCATTCTCTTGGTCAATTTGCATTTCAAAGAATTCATCAATGACCTGAAGAAACCTATTTACCTCATTGTCATCCTCAAAAAATTTCCAATGCTGGACATTATCAGGCAAGGATGGTCTATATTTCATCTGAACTTCATAAATTAGTCTGGGAGGCATATGAGGGATAAACATGCTAGCAGACATAGCAAGGGAATGAACAATTTGATTCTTTACTCTAGGGATATATGAGATACAAAAACTATCAAAAGAATCTTTAAGTCTCCATACCTCATCTCTATATGCTTTTAGCCTTGGGTGATTTGCTTGAAATGTTTTGTTCACTTGCTGAATGATAAGATCAACATCTCCAAACACCTTCATGCTTCTGATTCCTCTTTCTTTAGCTGCACTAAGGCCCAATATCAGAGCCTCATATTCTGCTATATTATTGGTGACTTGGAAAGCTAGCTTAAAAGACAGATGTGTGCTTTCTTGTTTTGGAGATATAAGCACCACCCCTGCTCCTGTAGTTTCCCTTGAACATGCTCCATCAAAGAACATCTCCCAAACCCGACTTCCTTGCTCTCCCATGGCCTGGACTATTGGTTTCTTGAGCTGCATTAAGGCCTTATGAGATTCTTCAATTTGGAGAATACATGCTCCAAAATCAGTGTCCACAACATAAATAGGATGATTTGAGGGATTCTTCTCATCATTGATGATATATGCCAGTTGTGCCTCTCTATACAATCTCCTGCTTACTCCTCCAAAGACTGGGACAGTGGCATAAGATAAGTCATTTTGTAATGTCCCACCTAGTCTTTTAATCCATCCTCTGGACAACAGCATGCCAAACTTAGGAGGGACATTTGCTACCACAATTTCCATCATCATGCTTTTCATGGGTAGCTGAGTTAGGGTAATGACCAGGTCTTTGATCAATCCTAGAAATTTCACCTTTCTTGAATCAAATGAGAATAAATCATGATAAGGTCTGGAAATATCAAGGCCTAACTCTTCCATGACAACTTTGGGCATTAGATTGTGGCTGGCCCCTGTGTCTAGTAGGAAATTGTGGAGGATTTTATATGAATGGTCAAGGAGACATAAAATGATGGATAATTATCATCAACAGGTTCAGTCATTGGGCGAAGCACAATTGCAAGTTTGTCATCTTGCAAATTGACATAGTCAGTGGAGGTTTGTGTGGCTTTCAGCTCAAGGACATCTAGAATAGGCTTTCTAAAGACTTCACTCTTTGCAAACTCTATCAGAGGCACATATATTTTTAACTTCTGAACTTTTGATTCAAAGTTGAAAGGGGAAGGGGTGTTATGAAACCAGCTCAAGAAAAGATAGAAAAGATAGATCAACGCCTTAGAATTCAGCCTCTTCGAGGGGGCAACCTCCTTTACATTACATAAATGAACAATTCTTGGATTATTCAAATGATAAAACCTCCTTTCTATATATAGGAGTCTAAGGAGTCACAATATAACCTAGCCAACCTAACAATAATAATATAAAGCCACAAAAATAACGATAGAGGGATTCTATGGGGCACATTAATAACAATATGGGGACAATAGGGGCACAACAATATTAATAAGGAGTACAACTACAATAGTAATGGGGTAATCACTAGTATTATAGGGACCCAACATGCCCCTCTCCTTCAAGAAAGTGTTGTCCTCAACGCTTGAGTAGAGTTCTGGATGCTTCTGTATAAATTTTCATCCTCCCATGTGGAATCTTCAGCGGATAAGTTCTTCCACTTGATAAGATACTCTGAAATTGATCGATTTCGTAGCTGTCGAGTTCTTGTTTCTATGACTGCTTCTGGTTCCATTATAATTTTTCCTTCCTCGTCAAGTTCTAGCAATATTGTTTGAACTGGGAGCTTGTTGCCTATAACCTTCTTTAAACATGAAACATG
>APFE030193948.1:4207-32911 GCA_000404065.3 Pinus taeda | reverse complement strand
GGGCTCTTGAGTCCCTAAAAATGTTGCTTCACTGCCTAAAGGAACAAGGTCAGTTGATTACATCATCTCCCAGAAGTTCTCCACTGAAAACTGCTCATAAATGGTCAAAACTGGACCATACTGAAAGCTCAATGCAGAGGGTGTGATGCATATCACCTTCCCAATGTACAGGGTGCGATGCATACTGATTTTCTCCTCTGTAGGGTGCGATGGTTCAGGAATGGACAAATGGCAGGGACCAAAATGCGAGGTGGAAGATCATGGAATCTTCTAGAAGCTTCCCCTTTGACACTTGCCACTCCATTTTCGAGCAGGGATCAGTAAGAGATCTTCATTCTCTAAGTGGAAGAAGGAACTATCAGAGAGAAGACACTAATCAAGATCCCAAAAGATGACTCACCTCTCTGTAACCATCTATATATGGATCCCTCATCACAGAGATCCGGAGGCTGGAATTTTGTAATCTATAGAGAAGTGATGTCAGTATTATTGTGTATATTCACAGTGTTGGCTGATTTTGCTTTGCTTGAGGTGAAAGAAGGGCTTCTTAGCTGGAGGATGATGTTGGGTTAGAGCTACTCATGGTTGTAATCCTCTTGCTACTTTTATATGAATAAATCTATTCTTGTTTCCTTCCATATCCTGGTGTATTTGTTTATATGTGCTTGTATATGGTTAATGTACATTAGATCCTACATTATTTGTGAATTTAGATCCTTGTTTCTTGCATAGTAGTATGTTGTTGTGATTCTATAGGTCCCTTTTGAAGCTGAGCAGACAAAGAGTGAGCAACAAACTCTGTCAAGAAGGAGAGGGAATCGAGCGCAAGACTCAGGTTGGCCCTCTTGGTTCTCCTCTCATCTATATTCATAAAAGGAATCAACAGTAGAATTTGATTGTTTGCTTCTAAGATAGCCACACATCTTAGTGGGAATAGCAGCATCTGTGTGGACACTATTCTGATATAACACATATGGTGCCCAAATGAAGCTTTGTTTCAGCATGAGCTCTTCGCTTAGCATCTTGTCTGCATCACTCCAGGTTTCTTCCCTTTTATTGAAAACAAAACTACCCAATTGATGTCTAATTTTGAGCTATGCTTTCTTGTTTTTTCCATGGAAATGAGTCAAATCTGCACTACTGAGTTTCTTGAAATATTCCAAGGAAAAAAGTCTCATGGGGACATATCTTGGCAGTTTATAAGTAGGCAACTCACAACCATAGATTCTGATCACTGTGTGGTTTTGGTAGAAGTACCAATTACCAACGCTGTAGCACCTTGAAAGATGTAAGATTCTTTGCATTTCAGCAGTGAGCCTGCCAGGAGGAGTCATCATCAACAGGCAAGTGGTTGGGTAGATGAACGTATCAAAAAACTCACAATATGTGTAGGGAGAGAGGTGGAATTCATGAAAAACTGAGGTCCAGAAGATAACAAATCTCCTCTCTCCTTTTGGGTCTAGTTTCTTGAGATGAGCTTTGAAACTATCAGGTTGATAGTATAATAGCAGATGGTAAATGTAAGAGGTATATTTAAGCACTCTTTCTCTCTCCAGCATTATGAATTTCTCATGTATTTTGTTTGCTCTGAAGGTGGCATAGTCATACATGACAATAGGGGGTTGTCCTGTAGTGAACATGGTCAATAGCACAAACACAGTTTCATCCACAAACTCACCAGTTTTGCATCCTAGAATGTAGGAAATCATATCTACCAGGAGCTTGCCTGTTTCATTGAATAAGACTTGATGATAGGGTGGAGGATGATTGGCTTGGCACTGTGGCTACATGAACAACTAACCTACTCTTGATATTTCTGCACTAGAGAGTTTTGCACCTTGATCAAGCAGGAGTTTCATTGTGAGAGGAACCAGAGGCTGAGGTGCCTCAAAGTTCATCATTTCATTTATGGATTGAGGAGTTATGTAGAACAGTACAGACCCATCTCGAGTGAGTATTTCTCTTTGTGTGGGGTCATAGTTTGCATGACAAAGATGAATGAAGTCAGGCAACACATTGACTGATGGGAGGTAGTAGATGGGCATACTAGATTCCTAGATTCTTAGTATATCAGTGTTATTTCTGTGATTGTTTCTGAATTGACACACAGTTTTGAGGTGAGACTTGAGGCCCATCATGTCCTTAATCTGGAAGTCCCTGTCTGCCAAAGGTAACCATTCTAAATCTATGTGTGGTGCATTCAAAGGGGCAATGTTGAGAGCCACTGGAGCCTCCATACTTTAATTGACTGCGCCTCTGACTAGAATATGTGTTTGTAGAACAACAGAAAGGATAATTGTGCTTTAGGACTTTTCTCAGCATCTTGTGGACTGAATTTATCTTGTGGTGATCTTACAGGGCAACATCCATAGTATAAAGGTAAATTACGCAGACTGCAGTGAGGGAAAATGGACCGAACTGTAGGGATAGGCTTCCTTTCAAGCCGTTAGGTAAAAAATTCTTTGGGGTAATGGGCAACAACAGTGGATTAGGTTTCTCAGGAAATTATAGAATAAGCTTGGAATTCTGAGGAAACAGAGCAAGAATTTTTCCTTTTTGGTAATTTTACACAATTTTAGAGGCGACAAGGCGGGCTAGAATTGAAGTTTAGCCGGGCGATTTGCAGAAGTTTCTAGCAGAGTTTGCAGGTTTACTCCATGAACAATGGTCAGATAGCAGTTGTTTTTATTGCAGAGGTCACAGGTAATAATTCTTTGACTTAATTTCAACTCTTTAGGTGATTTCAACGAAGAAATTACTTAAACAGGGTTGAATGGGGATTATGAGGTAAATACCTAGTTTTCGGGTGTCTGAGGTAAGGTGGAGACTGATGGTTGAGCAGAAGTGGTGAATTGTGGGGTTGACTGAGTTGGGTGACGAACTGTGTAGCAGCAGAGGCCAACTCATCGTAAAATTACATGCAAGGTTGTGCAGTCAACAAGGTTTCGAAAATAAACAAAACAATCACTTTCCCGTGTTTTATATAAAAATTTGGACTTTTTGGACCTTTTTGGCATGTTTTGGGGATGACGTCATCATGACATTGGTTTCTTCGGTAGTGGAGTATGGAGGGTGACATGTTTGTTGACACGGTTGCTGACTAGGAGGGTGACATGGTGGACACGGCTAAAGGAGAAATAGTGGTGGGTGATGACGTAACACTGATGGGACAGTGACATCGGCGGAAGGATAAGCGGTTTCCATTAGACCACTTTTGATACGGGGACAGTTTCTGTCAAAGCCGACCCGATGAAATCAGAATGCGCTGGGTGTCCCTCTGTATGATAGGAAAACCGCCAACCATCGGGTACTAACGTCCTGTCGTCGAGGCGCGTTCGATATTGATAAGGACCGCCGGATTTGGGGAAGGCGATCCGACAGTGGACGAGAGGGCAAGTTATTAGAGGTTCAATAGAAGAACACACACAATAATCCTTTAATTTTTGTAAGGTTCGGGCGGGTTTAATACTTTGGGTTATTTTGCAACTGCGAAGCGTACTGAAAGCTTTAATTAACAAAAGGTTAATTAAATGGGTTTATTGAGTGGGTAAGGTAGGGTATGGTTATTTGTTTGACCAGGGGTCTAACAAATCCCAATAGGACACATGGCAGGCTATCATTGGCCGCAGGTGGACCAATGGTTCCCAAGGACTTTTTGAATCATAGCCATATTAGGCGTGGATGGGATATATATATAATTTTGGGATTTTTCACTTTTAATACATAATAGGGGTAGGGAAACATTAATCTAGGAGTTATATACATAGAGTTAGGGTGTTAATATGACAAGTGATAGGGAAATGCTAACTTTATAGAGTAAAAATTAGATTTTTAATGAGATGTAGGGGAAATGAGATGATGGTTTTTACACAAGAAATGTGGCTTGTGTTTACCAAGCAAAGGCAATGTTTTGCTTAGTACCTTGCAAAATGAAATGGATTAGGACTATTTGAGCAGATCTCAATATGCTTAAGGGATGCTAGTGAAATTTATGGGGGAAATGAAAGGAGAAGTTAGTCATGCTCCACTGAACTAGTAACCACTTTGCCGTGATGTTGGTGATACTGTGTAAACTGGACATCACTCTGCTTTTTGCAACCTCATAATTATCTGCGTACCCAACCTAAAACATCTAACATTTTTTATATTTTTGATTGGGTGCATTTGAGCTAGCAAACCCTGCTTTTCCTTTTCTCTTTTGACTGCCCTCCTATCTAAAACTATCCGTATTTTAACTAAGGGCTCAGATTGAGCAGTTGGGCCCTTTAATTCTCTATCTAATCTAGTGATCTGCCAAGCTTGAACTGTTTGAGCAAATCTTATTCTCTATTCTAAAACAAGAAATTTAAACATGAGCTAGCCAGGGTTAAATTGTCTAGCTATTCATCAATTGTGAGAATGTCAATAATTGCACTTCACTGTTTGCATATCTTACCAAGCCACTTTCTCGATCTTTCTTTGGAATTTCTTTCTATTCTTTTTATTTGAATCTTGATTGTTGATAATATGGATCCTTGGCAGCATGGAAAGGGTGATCATATTTTGTATTTCCCCAGTCAGTCATGAGAGATGACACCTATTGGTATAGGAACCTAACACTTGTAATCAACACATATGCACCACTTACCATTCTTCTTTGGAGCCACCACCAAAGGTGAAACCCATTTTTTATCTGAAATAGGATAGATAAAATTTGTAGCCAATAAATTTTGCCACTCATCTTTTACAATTTCTTTCAAGGTTGGGTTCATGCATCTCTGTGGCTACTATATTGGTCTCATCTCCTCATTGGTGTAGATGTGATGGATGCATGTATCTTGGTGTATTCCTTTCATGTCCAAATAGTCATAGGCAAAAGCTCCAAACTTTTCTTGAACCATGCTCAACAATTTCTGCCTTTGTTCTTCATTTAGTTCATTGGTAATATACAAATAATTTGCTTCTCCGATTTCAATTGGTTCTATAGTGAGCTAATTATTGTCCTCTATTGTTATGAATGAGGCAAAAATAGCTAGATGACAACTTCCTCAAAACTCATTACTGAACACATGCTAATAACCTGTAAAAGAAATTAGATAATCAATATAAGAACGATTAGATAAAAATTGCTGCAAAATATGATCTTCTGATTTTTTCTGGAATCCTCTAGATTTCTCTAATGATGATAAAGGAAACATATAATCCTAATCTCCATAACAAGTCTCTAGCCATAAGGGTACTTTAGCAGTAGTTTGAGCAGCGAGGAAAATTGACAAGACTTGATTATATGAACCATTGAAAATGACCATTTCTCCATTTTGTCACCCTATCACAACATCCGCAGTAGCTAACCAAGGGCATCCTATGACTACAGGGTGTCGTAATTTCTTAGGAGAAATGACAATGAAATCAATGGGATATTGCCAATAAGCAATAGTGACTACTATGTCTTCTAGAGCTCCCATGGGTTTAATAATGGATTTATATACCAATCCTAAAATAACAGGTGTAGGTTTGATCCCTTACAATTGTAAAGATTTCATGGTTTCAAAATTCATTGCGTTAATTGCTTCTCCTAAGTCTACAATGGTGTTTTGCAGAAGTACTCCATTGATTTCTATAGTCACTATGGGATTTCCTCGGTCACTATATTTTAATGGTAAATCTGAGATCATCCTAGACATTTCACTCATGACTTTTACATTTTGGATCTCGTGCCCTTTCCTTCTTGACTTCTTAACGAAAAGGTCTTTATGATTTTAGTGTAGATAGGAATGTCCCTGATGGCTTGTAATAGTGAAATTTTAATACAAACATTCCTTAATTCTAATTCTAAATCATATTCGATTGGTACCTCTTCTATCTTAACAAGTAGTCTTTCTGGGTAAGGATGTTTAGTTGGTTCTACTATTTTTTTTTCTTGTTAAATGTTATTTTCAGCTTGTTCTTGAGGAGCCTCTTCCTGAATAATGACAGTTGATTTTTCCTTATTAAATATTTTCCGAAATCGTAGTTGAATATCATTTATTGGTACAATAATGATCATATATGTAGGAAAAGGATGTACTTCCATATTTTGTACAGGCTAAGGTTGTTTATTATGTTTGGGATTAGCTATGGGTTGTACAGGAAACAAAGTAGGACGAGGTGGGTTCAATGATGGTGGTTCTTGTGAGGATAATGGACTTGACAACACAAGTAAAAGATACTGGAAAAGGAGGAAGAGGTAGCAAGGGTTGTTGATAATGATTTGGTTTGTACCCCTATTGAGAAGGTTTAATGTTCAAATTGTAGGACATACTAGGCATGTTTTAGCATGGAGGATAAGATTAGTGTTGGGGCTGAAAAGTGTTTTCATAAGGATTTGTCCTCCAATACTAATTCCAATGAGTGTTTTTTCATTGAGAATTCAACCAAGGACAATGAGGTGGTTGGAAACTCCAAGGCTGATTCTGACCATTGGCTTAGAAGCTAGGATCTTGAAACATGTTTTGATGTGGGCCCCTCCAAGAGGGTTTCTTACTTGTTTGTCAAAAATTATTTGTTTCAACATTACCCGTATAGATAGCCTATAAATCGGGGAGAGATGGAAACTTATCAATTGCATGTCCTAAAGGAAAAATCCCACAAACCTTGATAACATTAATGGGACACTCCCTCTCAGCATGCCTATCTTTGCATTTAGGAGAGAATATTTTCATGGCAGCCCTTTGATCTTCTTGTTTCTTTTTGAGTTTTATTGTGTCAATATGGTTACCAATAGTTTTAGGATTTCCGTTTCCAATTTTTCCAATAAGTTACATAATTCAACTCTAGTGAGAGCATTGGGTAGAGATTTCTAATTTCATGGCACATAATCTTAGGAATTTTCACGGAGCTTCTTGCCTACATTAGCCTGACTTCGTGACTAAGTGTGACATAGTTCAACTAGTTCAAAAAAATGTTTCTTATAAATATCCCCACCACTTTGAATATTTAAATTTCCAATACATTCATCCCTCAACACCTTTAAAAATATAGTTATAATAGTCTTCTCATCTAGACAGGCCCTTTGTGATTTATGGAAATTATGAAAGAAATGCTCAATATATTCTTCTAAGTTCTAGTCTTCTAATTGTTGCATCCTAAGAATATCGTTCACATCCCTACTTTTGTAGAAGTCTTGGTATTTCTAGAGAAATACAGAGCCATATCATCCCAAGAGTAGATGGTGTGTTCACTTAGGCTCATGAACTATCTAAGGGCTGCATCTTTCAAGGTGGCTAGGGATAGCTTGAGCTTATGTGCATCCTCGTAATAATTATGACTAGTAGATAAAATTTCAAATTCAAATAAGAAGGCATTTGGGTCTTCGTAAGACTTACCATAGAAGAGCAGAATATATGCCATTGGTATCTTTTTCATAGTGATATTCCTCATTACATCAAGAATAGGAAACCAAAAAGTGGTTTATTCTTCTATTTCTTCTTCTTCCTGTCCTCCCGTCGGTCCTTCATGGTTCCCTTCGAATAGTTTTTGATGTGGGCCTTCTCCTTTCCCCTGACATTCCTCGTTGTTTCTACCAAATATGTTATGACATTGGCCTTCTCCTCCCCCCTGACTTTCCATGTTGTTTTTTTTTCTCATTCCTGGTTGGTCATGTACACTATAGGTTCTTGAAGACATTTGTTGATGATTACCCGGTTGAGAAGAGGTACTAAATGACGGTCCTTGATATTAGTTGATTCTAGATCTATGACTGGTTCTTCTAATACAATTCCTTCTATACTCCCAAAAGTAATGTGTTCAATTGTTTCCTCATCTTGATTCAGGATCTCCCTCTCCAAGCCACTTTTTGTCAAAACCTCCTTCTTCTTGCTTTATTCCTACATAACGATTAGTAGGATTAGTGATTGTTGTGGTTGCTGGACCAAAAGTTGTAGGAAATTTTGAACTAGCAATAAATCTTCCTTGACTATCCGTAGGCCTACTTCCACTTCTATGCAAAAAGAAAAGGAAATAAAGGTTCAAATATAAGAAAAAATTATTAGACTTTGGATCAATCCCAGAATAGTCGATGTGTGGCTCTTCACTCATGTCTTACCATACTTGCTCCACCCTCTAAATTCTTGCAATACCCTTGAAAATCAGTAATAACAATCTTACCTGGATCAAAATACAACAACCCAACAACAACACCAAAATGTTGAGAGTTTTAATTAGTGATTAAACCTCCTAATATTTAATTGTCACTAAGGACTCATAAGCATGATTTGTACTGCATTTTTCACTCAAGATGAAGTTCAAAGTATATAATTTTCCTTGATAATGATCGTTAACTACAAATATATGAAAAACACCTATCAATTCAGAAAACTAGCACTCATGTCATTCTTAGAAAACATAAGAAATCCAAAGAAAATAAACTTAGCTAAATTATTATGCAACCAAATCACAAAATAGAAGAATGAGACAGATCAATGACTTAAAACACAACATCTTTGAGGAGGAAACCTCCTTTACATTACACAAATGAGTAATTCTTAGATGATACAAATGACATGACCTGCTTTCTATGTATAGGAATCTAAGGGGTCACAATATAACTAGAGCTAACGTAACAATATTAATGTAAGGGCACAACAATAGCAATAGTGGGCTTCTATGGGCACAATAATAACAATGTGGAGACTACATGGGTAGAACAACAACAACAATGGGCACAGTGGAATACACTAGTATTATAAAGACCTAACATGCCCCTCTCCTTCAGAAAAGTGTTGTCCTCAATGCTTAAGTAGTTTTGGATGTTTCGGTATAAAATTCTCATCCTTGAATGTAGACTATTTAGTGGCTAAGTTATTCCACTTAATGAGATACTCTGAAATTGATCAATTTCGCAGCTGCCAAGTTCTTTTTTCTATAACTGCTTTAGGTTCCAATATGACTTTTCCTTCCTCATCAATCTCTCGTGATATTGTTTGAACTTGGATCTTGTCACCTATAATCTTTTTTAAGCATGAAACATGGAAAACTGGGTGCACTCGAGAAGATGTAGGAAGTTCAATTTTTATGCCATAGTATCAATCTTATGCAACACCCTGTACAAATCATAATATTTTGGTGATAATTTATTATCCTTGTTAAATTTTTTGAGGGACATTTGTTTGTATGGTTGTAGCAGTAGAAATACGCAGTCACTTGCATAAAACATTATTTCGCTGTGATGTTGAGCTTCTTGTTGTTTCATTCTATTTTGTGCCAGACAGAGGTTATCCTTTATGAGTTGGAGAGATTTTTGTTGATGCTTGATGTGATCTTCCACTGCTTGAACCTTACAATTTTCTAATAAATATGATGTGACAAACGTTGGATGATATCCATAAAGCATCATAAATGTGGTCATTTTTGCTGCAGTATGGAAGGAATCATTATACCACCATTCAGTGAGACGTAACCATTTTACCCATTGTGCGTTTTATTAGATATAAAGCAACAATGATATCCTTCCAAACATTTTCTCACTATCTCAGTTTTCCCATAATATTGAGAATGATAAGATGAGCTATGAGCTAACTAAGTACCTAGAAAATAAAATAATTTTTTCAAAATAATTTCTAGTGAAGATATGATCTCTATCATTTATAATAATCTTTGGGTTACCACGTAGCTTTTGAATTGTTTCCATAAATGCAATATCAGTTGTACTAGATTTAAATGACTGATAGAATGAACAAAAGTGTGAATACTTGGTAAGTCTATCAACTACCACCATTATGACACTCTTTCCTTTGGAATTGGGTAAAACTATGATAAAATCCATTGAAACCTCCTCCAAATGTTGACTTGGAATGGATAAAGGTTATAATAGACCTCACGTTTTAATTGTCTCAATTTTTTTTTTTGGAAAACCTAACATTCCACCACAAACTTTTGAATAACATATTTAAGGCCATCCCAAAAAAAATCCTTCTTAACCCTATGGTAAGCTTTTAAAAATCCCGACTGCCCTCCTAAGGGAGAAGTGTACAATTCCTAAGGAATATTTTGTTTGAGTTAGGAATTGTTACAGAGGTATAAGTGATCTTTGTACCATAACAAATAATTTTTCCAGCGAAATGTATCAGATGTATTGGGATCTTGGTGTAGCTTTTGAATGAGTGCCAACAATTCTTCATCATTCTTCCATTCATCCCTTGCTTCATTTATCCAATCCAATTGGATAATAGAAGTGGCACAAGTCAATGATTTCACATCCCTATCCTCTCTTGAGAGTGCATATGAAACAACATTTTTCTTCCCTTATTTGTAAATTATTTCAAACTCATAACCGAACGTCTTTGTGACCCTTTTTTTTTGCTCTTCTGAAGATAATGTTTCTTCTAAAAAGTATGTTGGGTTGTGTTATATTCTTTCCACAACTAGCCCAGATAGTTACTTGGGGGTTAGAGGGGGGGAGGTCACAGGGTGTTGGAGGAGTACTCGTAACCCCACTTTATGGGGTCTGGGGCAGCGCCATGGAAAATTTTGGTTTTGGACCCTATGTTAAGTTGGGCAGACCCACCTATGGTTTTGTGAATGATTTTTCACACATGTTTTTTGCATACAATGGTTTTTGGTCCATGGTTTTAAATGTGATGGTTTTCAGTCCATGGTATTAGATGCTTCAGCATCTAAAAATATGTATTGTAACATTGAAAAGAACATAATGAAAAATCAAGCTGGTAGTCCCAGTTTTGGGATCCAGGGGAAATCTTTGTGTATATATGTTTTATTTGTTATGAACTCGCATTGTTTATTTTATGTGTTTTAGAATTCATATGCAGGTAATTTCGATACAGGGTTAAAACGTAGATTTGGTATTAGAGTTGTTTTGGCTTCAAGGGGACACCTTTGTTGCTGAGGGATTTTGCTCAGGCCTGTGGTAGACCATGTTTGGTGGGAGATCTACGAGATCGATTCTGGTGGTGAAATAAGATAGCGAGTAGTGGAAAGATAGAGATCGAGAAATTTAATGGTCAGAGTTTTGAGTTGTGGAAACTCAAGATGGAGGATCTACTGGTGGACAAAGATCAATGGATCGCTGTAGATCCGGGTACTAAACCAACAAGAGTGTCTGATGAAGAATCGAAGAAGTTGGATCGGAAGGCAAAGAGCACAATATGATTGTGTGTCTCAGATTCAGTATTGTTGAATGTATCAGAGGAAGCTATAGCGAAGGCTTTGTGGGATAAGTTAAGGACTTTATACCAATCTAAGTCTTAGGTGAATAAACTGTTACTGTGGGAAAAAGTTGTGTAACATGAGGATAATGATGGAGATTCAGTGACAGAGAATATGAATGCATTTAATATTGTGGTAAGTTAGATAACATCTGTTGATATTAAAATTTTAGATGAAGATAGGTGCATCAATTTGTTGTGTTCTCTACCAAATTCATGGGATATTCCGATTATTGCAATAGGTAGCAATGCAACTTCCTTATAGTTTGATGAAATAGTCTCAACCTTGTTGAAGGAGAAGATGAGACGGAAAAATATGGAGAGCTAGAATGGTGATGCCTTGTCTTTATGATTACGGTCCCAGAACATAAACAGAATAATTCATCCAGTGGGAGATCTAAATCTCCAAGGAAACCTGTAAATGTGGTGTCCTAGAAATGTGGATAGAAAGGCCACTTCAAAAGGGACTGTAAATCTAAAGCTCCTGACAAAGGAAAGGGATCTGATGAGGCTCCTTCTGCAGAGGTGAAAACCAGCTTAGACAAAGGTGGAGATATGTACACGGCTTATTCAAGTACACATGTAAATCACGAGGCATGGTTGATTGACTCAGGTGCATCCTTTCACTTCGCTCCCCATAAAGAGTGGTTCTGCAAGCATGAGAAATATCATAGCGCTGATTTCTTCTTGGGGGATGACAGGAAGGCTAGAATCATTGGGTGCAGAAAAGTAAAGTTGAAGTTGCAAGGGGGAAGGGTTAGAATGCTTCCAGGTGTTCTACATATTCCTGCATTAGCCAGAAATCTAATTTCTATAAGCAAGCTAGATGATGCAAGTGTAAAAACAGTGCTCGAGAAGGATACCTGCAATATGGTTTAGGGAGCACTGGTATTGATGTGGGGAGTTTAGATTGGAACTCTGTACAAGCTACAAGGTAGCATTGTTATTGATGGGTGCAATAGTTATGATGTCCCTAAAAGTGGAGCAAAAAATCTAGTGGTCTCTAGAGAGAAGACCATGTTATGGAATCAAAGGCTTGGACATATTGGAGAGAAGGGACTTCGAATACTTCATGGTAAATGTATGGTAGAAGGTATGAGTAATAGCTCTCTGGATTTTTATTTCTGTGAAAATTGTGTATATGGGAAGCAAAATCAGGTGAGTTTCCCCTCTAGTGGTAAGGGGGAGAAATATATATTAGAGCTTGTGCACAATGATGTGTTTGGACTTGTGAAGGTTCCATCACTGGGTAAGTCTGTGTACTATGTATCATTTATAGATGACTTCTTAAGGAATACATGGATATATTTCCTTAAGAAGAAACCTAAAGTATTTGACAGGTTTCAGGAATTTAAAGCTCTGGTGGAAAACCAAACAGAAGAAGATAAAGGTGCTGAGGATAGATAATGGTGGAGACTTTTGCAACAAGGAATTTGAAGAATTATGTAAGAAGTGTGGTACATCGTGGCAAATGACTACTCCATATACACCTCAGTAAAAATGATTTGCAAAAAGAATGAACAAGACGTTAATGGAAAGGACAAGAAGCATGCTAAGTGGTGCCGGGTTAGGGTAGGAATTCTGGGTAGAGGTAGTGGATACTGCATGTTACTTGGTCAATAGATCACCTTCATCAGCATTGGAGGATAAGACTCCACAAGAGGTATGGATTGGTAAGAAACCTTCTCTTTCACATCTAAGGGTATTTGGATGTGATGCATATGTACATGTTCCAAATGAGAAATGAACCAAGTTGGATAGTAAATCTGAAATGTGCGTCTTTATTGGGTATAAGGATGGTTTAAAGGGTTATAAGTTTTGGAACCCAGTAACAAAGAAGGTTGTGTACAACCAAGATGTGGTGTTCAGAGAGGTAAAAGATGTTATTAAACATGAAGTCCAACCAAAGGAAACTGAGAAGATAGATTTTGAGCTAAAGGAGGAAGAATGAGACTCTATAGTAGAGGAGGAATCAGAAGATGGAGAGCCACAAACTCTGGCTATGAGAAGATCAGTTCAAGAGAGAAGGCAACTAGAAAGGTATAGTCCATCTACTTTTTGTTTAAATTTTGCTTTGTCTGTTGCTAATGATGATCCCAGAACTGTGAAGGAAGCAGTGGATTTAGAGGATGGAAAACTCTGGAAAGAGGCCATGGTTGATGAAATGGCATCTTTGCACAAAAATGAGGCTTGGGATCTGGTGGACTTGCTGGCTAGAAGGAAACCCATTGGCAACAAATGGGTGTTCAAAAAGAAGACAAATGTAGAATGAAAAGTGGAGAAATACAAAGCTTGGTTGGTAGAAAAAGGTTATTCCCAAGTGCCGAGAATTGATTTTGGTGATAATTTTTCTCTTGTTGCCAATGTAACTTATATTAGATTACTTTTATCTATTGCTGCTACTTTTGATTTTGAGGTAGAACATATGGATGTGAAGACAAAATTTCTTCATGGGGATCTAGAAGAGGAAATCTACATGAAGCAACCTGAAGGCTTTGTAGTGAAGGGTAAGAAAGAACTAGTATGCAAGTTAAAGAAGTCTCTGTACGGGTTAAAACTGTAACCAAGGATGTGGTATCAGAAATTTCATACATTTATACTGGGACTTAGCTTCACTGGAAGCAAAGAAGATCACTATATGTATTTTAAATTAATTGGTGACCGTGTTATTTATCTGGTCTTGTATTTGGATGATATTTTGCTGGTTGGAAATGACAAAGAAATTATCCAAGATTTGAAGACCCAATTTTCCTCCAAATTCGACGTGAAAGATATTGGTGCTATAAACTATATTTTGGGCATGGAAATTAAAAGAGATTGGGAAAAAAGGAAGCTCTGGTTAAACCAGAGGAAGTATGTCGAGACAATACTGCAAAGGTTTAACATGCAGGATAGTAAATCGTTGAAGGTTCCTATTCCTGTAGGTGTGAGGTTATTTCCTGAACAGTGTCTCGAGTCACAAGAAGAGGAAGAGGACATGTCCTGTGTTCCATATGCAAGTGCAGTCGGTAGCCTAATGTATGTAATGGTCTGTACTAGACCAGACATGTCACATGCAATGTGAGTATTGACTAGGTTTATGTCAAAACCAAGAAAGGAGCATTGGACAACAGTGAAGCGGGTTTTCAGTTATTTGCGGGGCACTAATGATTATGGTTTGTGCTACCAATGAAGTCTAGGATTGGACAGAGTGTTGGATATTCATGGCTTTGTTGATGTAGACTAGACTGGAGATCTGGATCAGAGAATATCTACAAGTGGGTATATGTTTAAACTATTTGGAGGTGCAGTCAGTTGGATGAGTATGAAACAATCTGTAGTGGCACTATCAACTACAGAGGCAGAATACATGGCAGCCACTCATGTAAGCAAGGAAGCAGTTTGGTTGCAAAGATTATGTTCAAGTATGGGGTTAGTATAGGAAGCTATAAGGATAAACTGTGACAGCGAAAGTGCAATTTTCTTGGCAAATAACCCCACATATCATTTAAAGACAAAGAACATTGATGTTCAATATCCCTTTGTGAGGGATATGATAGAAGACAAAAAGGTGTTGCTGGTAAAGGTGGACACTTTGAAGAATACTGCAAATGCATTGACAAAATCTATGAGCTCTGAGAAATTCTCTTGGTGTAGAGAAACAATGGGCATTATAGGGTTGGATAAATGACCAAGCTCTGTTGTGGCCCCCTGTGGAAAGAAAACAACAACTAGGATAATGTTGGGTTGTGTTATATTCTTTCCATGACTAGCCCACGTAGTTAACTGGGGATTAGAGAGGGGGAGGTCACAAGGGGTTTCAGGGGTATCCATAACTCCACTTTATGGGGTCCACGGTACCACCCTAGAAAATTTTGGTTTTGCACCTTATGTTAGGTTGGGCGGACCCATCTATGGTTTTGTGCATGATTTTCGCACATATTTTTTGGACGCGATGGTTTTTGGTGCATGGTTTTGGACGTGATGGTTTTCGGTCCATCGTATTTGATGCTTCGACATGTATAAATATGTATTGTAACATTGAAAGGAACATAAGGAAAAATCAAGTTGGTAGTCCTGGTTTTGGGATCCAAGGGAAAATCTCTGTGTATATGCATTTTATGTGTTATGCTCTCGCATTGTTTATTTTATTTGTTTTAGAATTCGTATGCAGGTAATTTCTATATGGGGTTAAAACCTAGAAGGTATTTAAGACTATCATGATCTGGTTTTACCTTGAAGTGTCTTCCCACTAGGTAAGGCCACCATTTCTTAAGTGCATGTAGTATTGCCAACATTTCCTTCTCATAAATAGCTTTGTGTAAATATTTTCCTTTTATTGGATGGCTTTCGAAAGTAATGTGTATTTCTTCTTTCATTAATACAACACCAATTCCATTTCTTGAGGCATCACATTCCACAATAACGGTTTTTGTAAAGTCTATCATAGCTAGGATTAGTTTAGGATGTTCAAAGGCTTTTGTTGCTTCTAGAGTCCAAGAAAATGCATCTTTCTTTATTAATGTTGTTAGAGGTGCTGCTATTCTACCATAATTCTTGACCATCTTGCAATAATAACTTGTCAACCCGAGAAATACTCGCAGATGCTTTATGGATGTGGGGATTTTCCATTCCTTAATGGATTTAATTTTTCTAGGGTCTGCCTTAAGACCTTCATGAGACACAATATGACCCAAATATTGCACCTCTTGTACTGCAAAGAAATTTTTTGAGGATTTTGCATATAATTATTTCTCCTCCAATATTTCGAGCAGTCTGTCAACTTATTGAACATGATCCTTCGAAGACTTGTTGTAGATTAGTATATCATCAAAAAATACTAACACAAATTTTCTAAGGATGGGTTTGAAAATGAAATTCATCAAACCTTGAAATGTAGAAGGTGCATTTGTAAGGCCAAAAGTCATGACCAAAAATTCATAATGACCCACATGAGTTCTAAATGTTGTTTTTGGAATGTCTTCACTCTTCAATTTGAATTAATGATATCCTGAATGAAGCTCTAACTTGGTGAAGTAAATTTCCCCATGAAATTCAACCAATAATTCATCAATGATAGGAATGTGGAATTTATCTTTAATAGTGAGATTGTTCAGCTATCTATAATCTGGACACATTTGACCTGATCCATCCTTCTTGTGCACCAATACTACTACAGTAGAGAAAGAACTTTGACTAGGTTGAATTATACTAGCCTTTGACATTTCTGCAACAATACATTCAATTTCAATCTTTTAGGCATATGGATATCTGTAAGGCCTGGTGTTTCGAGGAACACTTCTTCGAATCAATTGAATAACATGATCATGATCATGAATAGGTGGGATTCCTTTGGGAATCTCAAATAACCTGGAATGATTGTCCAAATGGTTTTGGAGATCTGGAGAAATAGATGATTCTAATGTGGGAACCTCCAGCAAACATAATGGTGCAACTAAACCTCGTTGCTCTTTATTTAGAATATTTTTCATGTTGTTGGAGGCAATTATCTTTCTTAGTTTCACTGTGATACCCCTTAATCCATGTTATTTTCGTTCCAAAATTTTATTCAAGAAACGTTCTTGAAAATTAAAAGTTATCGTAGCCAAAGATTGTAGCCATTGGACTCCTAGTACAACATCAACACCACCCATTGCAATGGAAATCATTGGACTATTCAACACATATTATCACATGGATAGCTTGATATTATGGCACTTTATAGAGAAATTTATGGGTTCTCCATTTGCAAACATCACTTGAGACTTTGGTGTTGGATATAGGAAGAAATTCAATTCCTTGGCTATCTTAGAATGAATAAAGTTATGGGTACTGCCAAAATCAATCAACACTATTGCATGTTTCTTCTTGATATGTCCTTCTATATTGATAGTTTGAGGAGTGGTAATTCAAACTAACGCATTACAAGATATGGTTAGATTCATTTATTTTTTCTCTAGGGTTGTTCCTGGTGTGTATCCTCCTCTTTAGATGTTTCTTGTTCCTTTTCTTCCTCCTCTTCACAATCTATGTAAAATAATCTCTTCTCAACACAGGTATGACCTTTACTATATTTTCTATCACAACTATAACAAAGCCCTTTTGCTCTCTTTTCTTCCAATTGTTGTGGTTTCAACCTTGTAGGTTGTGGAAGGCTATGGGAAGCAACACTTCCATATTTATAGTTGTAAGTGGTAGGCTTCCTTGTTGCCATAATTTTGTTTTCAATTCTTCTGCCAACCTAAATGCCTTCTCCAATGAATCAGGTTCCCAAATGGAAACCTCATGTTGGATTTTATCCTTCAATGTCCCTATGAAAACATCAATCATATGCTCCTTTGGAATATATTTTACCATTATATTCAATTTTTGGAAGTCCTCAATGTGCTAAACCATTGAACCATTTCTTTTGAGATTTATCAATTGTATAGAAAAGATGTTTCTTTTTGTATCCTCATAATGTGCTATCATTTCTTCCATAAAAATTTCCCAACTTAAAATTTGTTTACGAGAGCAAAGCCATCGATAACATAGAAACTAATTGGGTTCCAAATATAAAGTCGCAATGCGTACCTTTTGTGTGCTTTGCACATTATGGAGATCGAAATATTGCTCCATTTATAGAATCCATGTTACGAGATTGTTGCCATCAAAATTATTCATATCGATATTGGAACATTGTGGGTGTTCAATCCAATGTTATATTCTATGAAACCATGAATAACATTTCATTTTTTGTCATCACGAATTTCCTTTATTAACCTTTCGCCATTAGTAAGCATTTCTTTTAGCAACTTTGTCAATTCTATCTTCAAATCTTCCTTGTTTCTTTTAGGTTTTGCTTATATACCATTGATATTAGCTTCCATGGCATCCATCTTAGCTTCCCCTTTCTTTAAGCCATCCATATTGAATTCAGTTACCTTTTGTAAGGGCAAATGTGTTGCACTTGGTCTCATAATTTTGATATATCATGTTGCATTTCTTCATCTTCTTCATGTGTCATAGTAGAGATTTCAGGTTGCTTACTAGGTGTTTCCATTTTCTTTCTTTGGGTCATAAATGAATGATAATTATTCTTCACAATTTCCTTTGAATCACTTCAAACTACTTCCTCAAACAAGGCTTATGAAAATTTAAAATAAAAATACACACTTTTTTTGTTTTTCCACTTTTTATGACCTCGATCTTGAAATGCCTGTAACTCTGTAATTTCAGATATCCAATTTCTAAACCTTTGTCCTATGATAGACCTATGATTCGTCTTTTCAACCCCTATAATATGATTGCAATTGAATGCCCAAAGAAATATTTATTCCCAATCTCCCGCAATGACCTAATTATAGACTGGTTCAGCATAGTTAACTTGTACGATGTGACACGTGTCACTATTTCAACCTTAGGTTCTATAAATGATACCCAACAAACTATAGTTTGTCTCATTTCTTTAATTTTTTACAAAATTTGAATCGTATGCTCAAAGAGAATGTTATGACAACTTTCCTGAGGGGACCTATTTGAGAGCCAATTTGGGAGCCTACAAAAACCCTAACTTCCTTAGTTCATATCTTCAAAAATATAGTGAGACAAGATCTGAAATGTAGTCACACAGTTCATCATGATTTAGTATCAAATTAGTTGTAACTTTCCCCTCAGAGGCTTCATAGAAAAAAAGTTATAGCGAACATTCTACAATGACATATTTGAAGCAGTGAAACCCTACAATCCAAAGTTCTAATACCAATTGTTATGGAACCAGCTCACAAAATAGAATAAATAGATACATCAACAACATAAAATGTTTCCTATTTGAGGGGAAAAGCTCCTTTACATTACAAAAATGAACAATTCTTGGATGATACAAATGACAAGACCTCCTTTCTATGCAAAGGAGTCTAAGGGGTCACAATATAATCAGAGCCGACAAAACAATAATAATGTAAGGGCACAATAATAACAATAGTGGGTTTCTATGGGGCACAATAATAACAATATGGGGACAACATGGGCACAACAATAAAAATAATGGGTACAATGAAAATAATAATAAGGGAATACACTAGTATTATAGGGACCTACCATCAATCCATTATGTTCCTTACTCTAAATATTTATAGTCAAAGCACAAACTTACTCAAACCAATAGCTTAATGAAATTCACTCTAAGTACAAATATTAAGTAAGGATTTAAACTTCTAGTTGTTTAAATAACCATGCATCTATTTACTTGAAAACAAATATGATAAGAAGGCCAAACTATAACTCTAAGATCAAACCCTAATATGTTATCTTCCATCCAATGGAACCAAACTACCTTTACCTGGGAATGAAACACATTCAAACTTCACTTTAAATTGCTACAATGATTGAACATAAGAAAATTATACCTTTGAGAGGGTTATCTAAACTTACAACTATAAAATTGAGTCCTATGCTACTGCAACAGAAATCTAATTTATCCTAGAATTAACTATCTTCAAATAACTCAAAGCAATGTGAGTAATCAGATCATACTATGAATGTAAATTGTATAGCTCAATGCTTGAAATAAATCTTTATACTACAACATTGGAAATGGAAATCAAAATTATTTTATTATGCTCGAATAGATCTAAATTAGCCTATGATAATTTAATAACTCAAATCGATGCTTTGAATTAAATGTTATAAATTAAACCATGTTGTGAAAACTAAATCATAGTGCTTCAAACAACTCAAGTTCTAGTAATGAAATAATCAACACCTATTTCTACTAGACTCGAATGAATTTGAAATCACAATAAAAAACTTTCAAGCAATAAATAACTCAATTATAAAAATGGAAATCTACATTCACACACATACCATTCATCATAAACTTCGTTATAGGGACAAACACATAGGTATAAACACACACAAATTGTGCTATATAACTTCAAGAATTGGTTGATTTTCCTATCATGGACACTCCACTTATAAACATAAATGAAAGCATCTTTGAATGAGAGAATAGAGCATCACTCTATATCAAAATACGAGCTCAGGTTATATAATGAATCAGAGATCTGTAACACATGAAAATAATCTTTAAATTATTTAATTGGTAAAGAAATGAACGACACATATTATGAAATCATCCACCAATATTCATAATGGTAACACACATGATTCAAACTATAAAATCACACACACACACTAGCTATCTCAATTTTTAATGAGGCTTATTTCCAAATGTGGTGGCCCCTCCCACACCTAGAGTAAGTTGGATTACTACAATGGAAGAAAGACTTAGAACATTAGAGACATAACTCACAATCAAACATGATAACAATGCTTCTAGCTCACAACTTGAAAGCACTCATGTATATTTTCAAAATAGGGTTGGTAACCAATTGAGATAAGTCACCGTGTATCAACAACAACAATTCTTAACCAGTTAGCTTGACTAGCTTTGTCTTTGCATTACAACGACCTTTAAAGGTGATTTTGTGAATGTAAAAATAACAATTTAACTAACTATGGAAACCTTAGAAACTATAAACTAATCTAAGAACTCCTCTATCTGGTCCAAATCGTATTGACCTTATATAGAAAAAATGACTTCCTTCTAGAGTAACTGATTGACATTATGAGAGTAATGTACATTGACTCTGATCTGGAAGATTTTCGGTCTTGGAATTATCCCAATTAAGATAGAAAATCGATATTGAGAGCATCATGGTTGTCCTCACACATCATTGTGTAAACTTTGATGGTAAAAACAAGAGGAAAGAGACCACCTTGCCAAACTATTTCAAACACAGTCAAGGATTGGTTGTTTGATGACAAGAGATTCTTCCATTCATGTGGATCTATCAACCTTGTCACCAAGCTTCCAGCTAAACCCATGAATAATTTTTTAGCATATAGGGACAAAATCAATAATTGACGTAAATTCAATGAAAAATATCAAAACGATGTTAATTAAGTTCATTTACCTCTTAATCATGTAAGAGTAGGGTTTAGGATTGATGTATATGATAAGGTCAATCATAGGAGTACTTTCATAGGAAAAAGATGGTGAAAATAGGGATAAGAGGCACAAAATTAGGGACAAAATGGGTGCCAACAATATTCAACAATATTTTATGACTCAGAACCTCATGTATTATGGTTACCTATTGACTGGCAAAGACCACCCTTAGGTGGGTGTTATATTGGCTTCAAAGGCTTATATAGCGTGATAGGCCCAGAGGGAACAGTGTTGACCATGCCCTTAGAAGTAGAGCTCTATTTAGTAGTTTGATAAGACCTAGTTCATGTTAAAAAGTTAACTTGTTCCGTATAGACATGTATAAGTACATAACCTTTCGGAAGGTTATGTTTCCCTCAATTTCCCCTAGGCGAAGCCTAAAGTGTTTTTGGTACCATTTTTTTGTTGTAGTTAGGAAAGAAATAAATCAACCAATATGGTAGGCCTCTTGGTGGCTTACTATGGTACAAGAAGATAGTGTACTTCATACATACACAAGCACTCATGCATAAAATGACCACCTAAGAAATTTTACAAGGGAATTTATCCTTAAGGTGTTCCTCATTTTCAGCCTCACCCTAGTTAGGTAGGTTTTGAGTATTTTCCCATTCCAGTTTAGAGATATTCTATTTTTTATTCTTTTTATTTTTCCCACCTGGTTGTTGAGGATTATTTGGTGTTATAGAGTACACCATGAGAACCACGATTTTGTGCTTATAAGAATGTGCTTGTTGAAAAATGGATACACTTGATGGCTTTTGGGATGTAACAATCAATTTCCCTAGATAAGAAGGTAACTTGCTCACAAAATCAGAGAAAATGGAACCAAGGAAACCATTAGAATGTGGTCCTAGTTTGGGTAATTATGGATCATTCAGAGGCCGAGGAGTGATAGGAATGACATCACGTAAAGTTCTCGATTGAGAATAAATGAAATCAATATATTGTGTGCATAGAATCGTATGTTCCTTAGTAGCTAGCCTAAGCATGATCGCATCTTTGGCTATAGGTGGAGGCAAGTATCATGTCAAAAAATACCAAGTACATCCATACAATAATATAAACTGAAAAACATGGCAAATGGAGTTTACCTTCTAATATAAGAGGTTTTATTTTGTGTAGGTAGATTGAGGGATGTACTAGAATTCCTCACTCTTTGCATTCAAATGCCAAGAACCTACACAAATTCAAACAATATATCTACCAAACCACATATCCCACAAGATCCATTACCATGAATACAATTGAAATCTAGTGTATCTCATAAAAAATATGAGAAATAGATATGATTGGTAAGGAATTAGCTTTTAATTCAAAAATCAAAAGAATGTAATATACTAACAACATGAGATAACTCCTCCTTAGCTCATGCTCATCTCATCATAGATCAAAGATAGTCTCTTGGACCATAACAATATATCAGAGCTCTCTCGCTAATTATAAATAACATCATATAATTGGATCTAATATGGATCTAGCTCCTTTCCCTTTGAATGGGTATCATTATATAGGTTCATTCTATCCTTCGAGAGATTTTATATAGACACCCAGGGGATTAAGAACATGGTAAATTTTATGGGCGAATTTTAGCCCAAGGAAGAAATTTAAGGGGTTTTTCATTTTAGAGGGGCGAAATTTTTCTAAAACACCCACTTCATATATTTAGCCCAACTTTTATTTAAAAAAATAATTATTTTTTCAGCCCAAAATACTCATTTGAACGATTCACCTAGTTTGGGATGTTATATTCTGTTACAATTGCCTAATTTTCTACTTTGCAATGCTAAATTCATTTGCAGTCACCCATTTTCTAGTTTGGGAGGTAGTTTGGGAAGTTGTGTTCTGTCACAATAAATAAAAATATAAATAAAGTGGAGGTATGGTAAATAAATCAAACCTCTTTTTATACTTACTCAAAAGGTATGGTAAATAAATAAAATCTCTTTTTATATTTAGTCCATAACCCTCTTTCTATTTAAAATTTTTATTTAATTGAATCATATGTGCCAAATAACATATTTATAAAAGAAGTATGGTAAATTAATAAAAATATAAATAAAGGAGAGGTATGGTAAATAAATAAAACATTTTTGTTATATTTACCCCATAAGTCACCTTATATTTACAAACACTCAAAAAAACATTATTAACCGTAATATTAATATTAATAAAAAAAAAAGATGGCACATGGTATTGACCCATGGTATTGTTGGGTGTGGAGCCTGATTATCTTCTGTATTCAAAGGTATCGCCACATTGGACCCCAGTTCAAAATGGGGCGGCAACACTACCCGTAAAATATTCACTACAAGGGGGGTCCAAGGGGGGCGTCTGCTAAGAATATATGTAAAATTACCTTGTAAAAATATAGTAATTTCTAGTCAATCTGGGTCATTCGATAGGCGGAGATCTGATGGTAGAAGTTATGTTTAATTTAGGGTTTTTTTTACCCTAGAAGGCAACCCCTCATTATCTATGAGGGAATTATATTGTGTTTATGTAGATCTGTATTCAGAGTGAGAAAGAGAGAGGAGATTGAGATCGAAGAGGGTGTTACAACTGATCTAGTGTTGGCTGTATCTGTTTAGTTTGCTGGATAATGTAAAAGGAAGGACTGGTTGTTTATTCGTGGACATAGCCCAAACTGGGTGAACCACGTATATCTGTGTCTCTCTTGTTTTATGTGTTTTCTGCATTTAAATTTCTGCAATATTTTATGTGATCCATTGCTTCGTAATATATAATTTTCTAACATGTATTCAAGTGGAATGTATCCTATTTAAAGGGGGGAATTAAACCAACATAGATCCATCTTTACTCTAGATCTACTAAGCGGTAAGAGGGATAAAATATCATGATATGCAAACTAGCATAGAGTAAAAAAATATTTGATCTCTCTCAGTGTTAGGGCCTAAATCTACCTCAGGCTGAGAAAGGTAGGATCTAGGGTAACATCAAACCATGCTTAACCTGGTAGCTAGCCCTACCAGGTCAGGAAAGGGCTCTCTCTTGTCAATCTTAGCAAAGTATGGTCAATAAGGGCTTGAGATGACTGATATGATGACTGATCTTAGGCTAGGTATGTATGCAAAAAAGTTTGATTGAATTTAATGAAGTTTTTGTTCGCCCAGAGGGAAAGGCAAATTTTGGGTGCAGGGAATGAGGCTTAGTTTTGTAGAGATCTCAATGGGGAAAGGTAGGAAACTGGTTTGGCATTTCAAATTTGAATGAGATGGAGAGATGAGACAGGTGAGGAGCTAAATAGGGCAATACAAGCCATGGATCCTCTTCAAACAGCTGAAAACATCAAAAAGCTAAAGCAAACCTTAGGTAGAGCATTGAAATTTCAATGGATTCTACCTTTACCCTTGTTTGGTTTAGTTCAGAAGAAACAAGATAGATAATGGCATACATAACACATAAATAAATTCATAATTACAGAAGAAAGCACTATACCAAAACAAAATGCCACATGAATCCAAAAGAGTGCTGCAAACCCCGGTCTCTATTCCTTAGCCAAAAAGTTGATATGAATATACAATGAAGCTCCAAGATTTCTGAAAAGTCCAACCATGCTAATGACTGAAAAATCACAAGATATAGAAAAACCATAACTCATCCTAGCCTCTAGGGGTCGAGCTCAAAAGTTTAGGAGCTATTCCAACTAATTCTAAACTAAGAACTAGAAATTAGGCAGTGATACAACTTGCCTCTAGAAACTAGGGAACTGATTCATTTAGTTGGAAACAACTTTTTGATAGATGAATCTACCTCCAAGAGTGAAAATTTGACATATTTACATCAATATCTATCCATTTACATGAATTTACATCATAATTTTGACATTGAGAAGGAGAAAAAGTCAAACTGCCAAAAGCTAGGCAAAAAACAGAGCATTCTTGGTCAAACTGACAAAATTTACCCAATGCACCCCGCTGATGTCCCTATGCATAGCGCCTATTTGCAGCCACTTTTGGAGGCCTCCCCAATGTCCACATTTGCTCCAAGTGTACTTGTTGGAAAGGTTTTCCCATCTACTTTCCAACCCAAGTGGAAGTTTTGAATTTGAACTCCATTTTCCACTCCAAAAATGAATTCTCCCAACATTGCTTCATGAGTTTCAAAATAGGGGCAGCAAGGTCATTTTTTGAGTGTTTTTGACCTTTTTGAGGACTCAATACCTGTCAAAATTTCTTGGCCATTGGTATAAAGCATGTTTCTTCATGTAAAATCCAAAAATTCTAAGTTTTTTCGCATTTGGAAGCTCCCGTCAAAAGCGAGCGCCAGGTGGCGCGACGCATAGGGCAGAAAATTCTGTGTTTTAGCCCAAAAATGTCAAAAATGCAAAAAGTGTCCCAAATTTTTTGAAATTTGGGCTGAGTATTTTCCATCAGGTGTTGTGTTGGACCAAGGAAGCCTTAGCCAATATCTGAAGTCTATCTTTCTCCTTTTTCCTCCTCGATAACTTTGCTTTAAAGCTCATGATTCTTGTCTTACACGCTTTGTTTCTCACCAAGTAGTGGTAGGCCATGTGCCTCAACATATTTTTCTCTCTATTGGCCTTCTCCATCATCTTATCCAAGTGCAGGTTTGTCCTCTCAAGCCAATATTCACGCTTAGCTTGAATTTCCCTTTCTAGTGTTGTCAACTTTGTTTTCCTTCTCTTAGCAGCTTGTCGGTTGCTTGCATGATTTTGAACTTCATGGATGAGTGGGACTGATGAGGGGAGGGTTTGATGCTAGCTGTAGGTTTTTGGGGAATGAAAGGGTTTATGGAATATTATTTAGGCTTTGGGATAATAATTAATGTTTCAGGATATTTGACTAGGGTTTGGGAATAGTGGGATTAGGTATTAGGGTTTCTAGTTTTAGGGATAAGGGGATAGGTGAGTGTGAATGAAAGGGGAGAGGTAAAGTAATATGAGTGAAGTGTAGTGAGAGCAAAATGAAAATGGGGATACAACAGCAAAACTGCAAATTTCCAAACCCTAGGCAATTTTCTCAACACAACTTTGCAAGGAACTAGGGTTTTGTTTTTAACATATTGAAACACCATAAACACTGATGGAAACTCATACATTGGCAATATGGAGGTGTTAACTTACTTGTGGAATGAAGAATTTGAAATTTTGGACTTCTTTGGAGGAATATTTGAACAGATTTTAGGCCTTTTAGCCCAATGTGCCGCACCATCTCAATGCGTCACGCCAGTTCATTTTTTACACCATAGAGAGCTGCCCGATGCGTAGCGCCATCTCCATGTGTAGCGCCTTTCTCCAGGAGATTTTTGGAGGCCTTCCTGGTGTCCCAATTTGGTGAAGGATAGCTCGTTGGAAATCCTATTTAGTCTACTTTCCAACACAACTTGATTTTTTCAATTTGGAGTTGATTTTCCCTATCAAAAATAAAATCTCCCAAGACTGGCCAAAATGTACAAAATGAGTCTCCTTAAATAACGATTGTGTTTTCAGTCAATGTTTGAAGGTCTTCCTCAACCCCAAATTGAGCTCATTGATGAGCCCCAATTTTGGTACAATTTGGGCTCATTTTGGCCTACTTTACTTGCTCAAACCATTCATCTTTATTTGCTTATGCATGCATTTCTTAGTTTATTCATGTTGTTTGTAGGAGGAAGGTTAGAAACTTTATCTATGTGACTAATGTATTGTGATTCCAGGTTTTGGCATTAAAAAGGGAGCAAGAGACAACGAAAAAGGGATAAGGAGACAATGAGGTGGCTCTGCTGATTTCGTGGAGTAATGTCCACGGTCTTGGGGCATTCCTCGTGATTCCCACCAAGAACTCTGAGCTCCAATCAATCTCCCCTCCGAGATTCAGAAGCAGCTAGCTGTCCTACAGGAACAGCAGTCATAAACTGTTCTACCAGAACAGCAGTTCTGACTGCCTCACAAATCCGCAGTTAAACTTCAGTTGGACAGTCGAGCTCCTAGAATCAAGGCTACTTGGCGGACCATCATTTTTTTGTATAAATATGGAGGCCTTAGCCTTAGATAGGTTGTTGAATCTCTCGGTTTATCATATAATTTTGGAAGCAGTCCAGTTTTGTTTTTTGCTATAAGCCAATTTGGCATGACTTCAAATTATGAATAAAGAGGACAGTTTGTGATCTATTCCTGAGTTTTATTAGGAGACTATAGCTCTCAGGTTAGGGCCCAACCTAAGAGCCATAGATCCCTTCTGTTGTAGTGTTGTTTCTATTTCATTTCCAGCACTTTAAGTTTCATTTACACATGCAATTCGAATGGCAGTCTGGTAATTTGATTTTCTTATGAGTTAGGTAGATTTTGCTTATGGTACAATTAATTCCACTTGCTTAGTATAGCAGAGGATATATAACATCCATTGGAGCTCTAGCAAAAACGGTTGTTAAGGCTCACTGCCATCTCGTTTGAAGATTGGGGTGCAGTCCATAGCAGAACACCAAAAACACGCATTACTTTGGTTGATACAGTTATGATTTGGATTTAGATGCTTCCTTGTCATTTACACGTATCACACATCTCTTCATCACAGCCCCATACGTATTTCTCTTTGCGTTTTGGATTACTGTTCAATAAAATCATGGCACACTTAGTGTAGGTTGATGTATTTCCGGTTGGATAAGCAGTTTTGATCATTTGTTTCATTTACACTCTTCTCCCTCTCGTTTCATTACCATCCTTTCCACTGTGATCCTGCATGCAACTACGCTACCTTGACCTACACTGCGTTCTGTCCCTTCCTAAACATCTCCTATTCGTCACGTAGCTTCATTCCTTGACCCTTCACAGACATCATTTCAACCCACTCCCTACACCTATTTCCCATCTCATCCTTCCACTTCCGAGCCATCACCAGCCTGATCCCTACCTCACACATCCTTTCCTACCCTTCCACCACTTTTCCCATCACTTAAATCCTTCACGATAGATCATCCTGTAGCAGTTTAGAGACATCCTGTAGAAAACCCTGAGTTTCCTGTAGGATCCCCTGCAGACATCCTGTAGGAGGTCATTCACGCGGTTGCTGAGCTTCTGAATGTGGAAAACCTCTGTGGATGAATGCCAAGGGTCCACAGGGACCTCACCTAGCCTCCCCAACCAGTCCCACGCTTTCCTCCCTTCTTCATTCAAACTGCACAATCAAACCCTAATAAGCACAAAATCACAAATATTTCCCCGACTTAATGAAAAGTACAAAAACATGTCTTTTATAATGTAAGTAGTTTAGATCCATGCATTTCCACTCATTAGAGGTAGTAGCAGCATTGGTAGAAGTATTACTCATCTTCATTGCTTTATAGAGATTAGACTAGTCAAATTGGGGTTTCCTAGGTTTACATGCTTTGATTTACTTTTAGTTCATTTTTGTCAGATAGCTTAGTCTCCTTTGAGCTAGCTTTCGTCCATCATTGATAAAGATTCTTCTGTGAGCCTATAGAAGTTGGCTTGAGCCCTAGCGGACTTGTGCCAGCTGACCAAGTGACAGCTGCGACAAGAGCTAGTACTTGTGCATATAGCACCGTCGCTTCCAAGTTTGTACGAACAACCGGGGT
>APFE030193943.1:7397-83955 GCA_000404065.3 Pinus taeda | reverse complement strand
TAACTTTAAAACATAAGTTACATGTGCTTTTTGAAAAAGTAACTCAACAAAAAGAAAGACTTGAAGTCAAGACCTCTACCTCTATTCTCATAAAGTAACTTTGGACCAAGTGAGCTAGTTTAAAAGGTTAGTAATTTTTGGAAAAGAGGAAGGGGTTTTTTTTTTTTTTTTTAGTCATCGAAGCTTTAGGGTGCGTGCTTACTTGAGAAAGTTTTTTTTTGCCTACAAAACAAAAACCACAAAACCCAAAACGGACATACAAAAAAAAAAAACAAACCTTATGGTTTGAAGTTAGCTTTACCCGGAAACTAACAATTTTCCTCAATGTTTCTGATTTTTCGAGATCACACTAAGGTGCGGCGGAAAAAAGCATACACATGAGAAAAAAAACTTCCTTTTTGTTTCTGATTTGACTAGATCGCACAGAGTTGCGGGGAAAAGAGCATACGCAGAAATGAAAGGTGTAAATCTGGTAATAAAAAACAAAGAGATAAATAAACCGAAATAAACAGAGAGAAAATAATTAGAAACTGCAAATAAACAATGTATACCTCCGGATCTTAAAAATGATGTAGCTAGGGCTATCGGAAACCTTTTTGCGTGAAACAAAAGGGGTTCCTCACTCGAACAGATGCTCCTAACACAATAGAGCAGTCCTCTCGGTTCGAAAGCAGTCAGAAACAGTAGATTTAGGAAATGGCAGTCGGATGCAGTTCTACCGGCTTCAGATTTGGATCACCAACGGACGCAGCCCTCAACTTGCTCTGATACCATGTAGGACTTTACAGGGTAAGTTCCTCATACAGAACACCAAAGGACACCACTCACAAACAAATCACAAATCAATACATTAGTATTCTTGACGTGGTTAAAACCCTCAAAGAGGGAAACAGTGCACGGCCTGAGTCAATGCGACCACTTCCGGCAATTTATTAATAAAAGAATGAAAATTTACATAAGCTTCTCTCATGAACAGTTACGCTACAAATGACCCTCCATGCTCTTTAAATATAGATCATCGACCAATCAGGTGTTAAGCCACAAATCAAGTGTCGGTAATACCGAGGAGAGTGAACCGTCGGATCACTACATATCGTGATCGTCGGAATGTAAGTTACAAAAGTACATAGTAAAGAAACACACTTTACCTAACTCTACGCTAGACCAAGTTATGCTTAACTATTTTCTATGTGTCGGAATATCCTAGCAATTGAACTTAGCACTTAAATCTATTGCTTCTGATGTGCTTTGGATTGGTAGCATTATTGAGGATGCACAACATATCCGCAACTTTATAAAAAATCATATAAATTCCCTCACTATCTACAAGGAATACACCAATCTATCATTGTTAAATGTTGCAGATACACAGTTTTTCTCTTCATTTTGTTGATTTGGGGTAGCATCGGATGTGCTATAATCCTCAAATTTTGTAGGGAGGCTTGGGCACAGGTATTCCAAAGAACCCAGAAAGTGTTTTGGGAAATTTCACCCAGAAGTGATTTTATTAAAATAATTAATATTTTTAATGGGGTTCCTAAGTCTAAACTTAGGAAAATTAAAATATTAATGGATATTAATCTAATCAGGGGTGAAACTTTTAGAAAAAGCCATGGATCAAGTCAAAGCGACCTGAGCCTTTGATTATGTTTTAACCTAGGTCGTTGGTTGTCCAACATGAAGATATAAGAAGGGGCTTGAGGGTCATTTGGAAAATACACAGAGAGATAGAGAAAATAGATTTTCTGAAGTGAGAAATTCTCAAGAGGAATATCAATAGAGGAGATCTCTAGTAGTAGAGGGGAAGGGATAGTTGGGTTGGAGGATCTTCTCCAGAACCCTGAATACTCAACAGAAAGGCAGAGATACATCAGTGGAGGCAGCGCAAATCCAGCGAGGACTGACGTTGGGCCAAGAGGGCCCATGCAGTCCTTGACGGAGTGCCAGAAGGGCCAGTGCAAAGGAAGAGCTATCCTCCTATAGAAATCTGAAACTAGCCATGGAGCAGCTGGATCAGTTGGGAAAGTTGACATCAGAGCTCCAAGAGGCAGTCAAACCCAACACAGAGATGACGCAGAGCCTCAGAGAGCTCCACACAGGCCCACGCAGTTACTGCGAAGGGTTAACGCAGTTATAGCCAGGGATAGTCAGTGCAGTTTCCAGATCAGAGGGATTTGCCGGGTGAAGTGAGGTAATCTCACTAAGTTTTCTTCCAGTGCCTTTTTCTGTGTAACTAGATTGCAAGAAGGGCATCCAAATTTGAATTCAGAACTACTGCTTAATAATGATAAACCCTCAAAGTTGTTGCACCGGTTTTCCTGCATTGGGTTTTTCTGGGGACTATTTGTCCAAAAATAACTGTCCTATGTGTTGCATTTTTTCTTTCGTGCTCAATATTTTGTCTCTGCATATATGTAAATTAAGTCAAGGCTGCATATGTATTTACTTCGAAATTTACCGTAGAAGACAGTTAATAAATTGCATGTTTTAATCAAGTAGGAGAAGTAACATCAATTTGTTGCAGTAGGGATTCTAGCTTAGGAATTTTCACATGGTATTAGAGCTAGTGCAGGTGAGACAAGAAGAGCAGAACCAGAAACCCCAACGCTGAGCAGAAGGGGAAATCAAAAAGCTATAGGAGGCAGCAAGTTGAAACCCCAGAGGGTTTGCGCAGTTCCAGCCAGAGGGTCGAAAATTCGAGGGAGTCTCTCTCCGAGAGAGTTGACGGAGAGAAAGAGCTTCTGATTTGAATTTTACCGTGGCAAAGGGAGCAGCGCTGAGGCTCAGCAGGAGGAGCAGTTCGTGGACGGAGATTTTTCAGTTGGGTCATGAAAATAACGAAGAGCAGGTCACAAAAATCAGTGGTATTCAACATTTTCCGGATGAATGTTATCTAAATCAGATAGAAAGTTGCATGTCGATCGCGTCAACATCAACATCACATCCTACTGAGAGCAAGGGTAAAAGGCGAAAGAGAAGAAGGAAGAAATTTGATGCATCTGATGCTCAGGAGAAGCTCTATATTTGGATAAGGCGGAGTCCTAGCATTGTCAGAATTCAGCCTTGCACATCCAAGAAGCAGCCCACAGACTTACCGAAAAGTCAGCAAATGCTCAGTATGCACTATGTTGAGGACATCTGATGCCATGGACATTGTTTTGTATATTATCTCTAACCCTGTTCCCTTTTTATTTCATGTCGTTAGATAGTTTATTTCACACATTTATATTCCAATTTATTAGAGTAGATTTTCTATTCAAACGGTATTTTCTATATATACATGATGATTTCGATGTTGAATGTATATCTATTTGATGGACTTTTGTTTCCTTGGATGCGGGATTCTGGAATTCTCATGTTACTTCTTGGAAGCAACATGTCCCCATATGGAGCCAGATGTTGAACTCAAATTGTCAAAGTTCCAGGGAAACAGAAGTGCCAACTTTTTCAACAAGGATCAGATCACATATCAACAGCTTGTGTGCCATGGACATCCCATTGTACAAGTTATATATTGTAAATGATCTTAGTAAAACCTTGAGTCTATGTAACAACCTAGGTAAGCCTATAATTTGATGACAAATTCCATCCTAGGAGGTTTTTTAACCTTACTGATTACCTATGTTTTTCGCACGGCTAATCAGAAGGGTTTTTTCCCTCCAGCTTAAACCCCCAAAGCCAGGGTGAAATTTATTGTCAAATTATCAGGTGAGTCCTAGTGTTTTAGTCGAGTCTAATATAAAAGTGGTTTGGGAATAATTTAAGTTGATTGGCTTAATTATTTTATTACAAATCACTTGGTTTACTAGATCATATTGAGTCGTAGATGGGTTATGTGCCTTGAGAATCTAAGACAAATGTGTATTCCCTCTCTTTGCGTCTTGTAAATGAAAAATCATATGTATTAGAGGGTTGGAATAATAATTAATCCCCTTATGTGTAAATTAATTAATTTTTCTGGAAAAATAAAATTAAATCCTAAGCCAAAAATTAATTAATTAACATCAATTTAAATTATCTTAGGAAAATAAATTCTCCAAATGGAGAAATTCGTGAATCTTAAAAAAATCAATTTTTAAAGGTCCTCCACCAAGGGAATATTGTCTTTTAAAAAAAAAAATGGACCCTTGGACCTTGGTGGTTAAGTCAAAGTAATTTTTTGAGGAAACTAACTCTTAATAATTAATTTTGAGCTAATTAAAATGGAATTAAATGATTAATTCGCAAATTCCTCAAAAATAAAAAATCAAGGGCCAAGATTAAAAGATCTTGAAGTGTTTATCAACGACCAAAATTATTTTGACAAGGATCAAAGAAACTAAACGTTAATTTTCCATTTGGAGGAATTATCTATAATTTAGAGAGTTAGTTGATTCTCTAATAATCTTGATCTCTGCCTAGAAAATTTCTGCTGAAGCAGCTTTGTAACTATTGTCCCGCTGTGAACTTTTTTTGTCAATCATAATAAAGACTTTGGGGTGCAATTCAAGGTGTTCTTGCTTATTGATTTGTGGTAGGTGCTGACTACAAGCATTTCTATGTTGTGTTGAATATTAGTAGGATTTGTTTTTCATTAGATGGAGATAGAACCATACTATTGATAGTATTGGGCTAATCTTAGGTGGTTTGATTCCCCATGTGATCTAACAAATTATTTTGAGATAAATTCATAGTGCTTGCAAGTACTTCAGTCCTTGGCCTCCAAGTTCACAAACTTGGGCAAGAATCATTGTTGCTTGGATTCCAAATATCTATATGGTGGATTAAATCTTCGCTAAGGCTATAGTATACATTGGAGTTTTTAGTATTTTTAGCCATTCTTCAAAGGAAAAAAACCTCCATAAAAATATTTTTCTCACAAATTTAAAATTTTTAAAACCCTTGTATATTTGTAGATCTTGTGAATAATTTTGTAGATCTAACTTGTAAATTATTTTTTCTAACTTGGGTTTTGGGGATCTTTAGTATTTTGTATACATTTGTGTTAGTTTTGTAGCATCGGATGTGTTCTAGCCACGATATTTTGTGAAGAGGCTAAAATACATAAGATCTCCAAAACCCAGAAATCGTTTCTGGAAATTTCGCTGAAAAATGACTTAAACAGACTATTAGCCAATTTTTAAATATTCCCTAAGTCTGAACTTAGGGAATATGGTTAATTAATCGGAATTAATTGAGTCAAGGTGTGAATGTTCTAGAAACTCAAACGGATCGACTTCAAGTTAATCTTAGTCATCGATTAAGATCTAATCTTGGTCGTTGAAGTCTCAACAGAGGATTATAAAAAGAAATTGATGGGGCTTGGAGAAATTAGTTCAGCGGTTAGATTTCATAAGCAAATCGATTTCTAGAATAAAAACAATCAGTTGGTAGAGAGAACAAGTGAAATCGAAGTTGTGATTGAGGGGCAGGGACATTGAGCCGAAGGAAAGATTTTCCAGATCCGGGGAGGCAGCAGCAAGTGAATCGAATTATCCCAAAGAGGCAACGCTGAGGGACTACGCAGTGCTTCAGTTAGGCAGATCGATTTAGTGAATAGAAAAATTTGTTCTCAGTTCCAGAGGCCAGGAAGGAGTCCCAGAGGACTAGTGAGACAATTTTATCAACTTCCAGAGGCAGAACGACTTCATTTGAGCCCAGTCCAGTGCAAGCCTGTGAAAATTTTTGAATCAAACAAGTCAAAAATTCTACTGAAGTAAAATGATTTGCATTACCTACTTGTGTTCTTCATTTAACAAGTTATTTTTAGAAATATTCAGAAAATATTAATGTAAATACACTACAGCCTACACCAATATACAGATCAAGTACTGAAAAATAAATGAGACAAACACACAAAGGACACACTTATTTTTGGACTAAATGTCCACGAAAAAACCCAATGCGGGAAAATCGGTGCAACAAATATGAGTGTTTTATTACTAAGCAAATTTTTGAATGCAACTAGGCTACCAAAATCCAGCTCACCCAACAGAGAATAAACCCGACAGAAGTACCTCTATTCGGAGACAGATATTTCGGCAAATCCATCACCTAGATGAACAAACCCCACAGGTGACTGCGTTATCCCGATTCCCTAGTGCTGGGCAGTGATGGCTGCTCCAAGCTCTGTGTTGGAACTGTGTCACCTCCTCTAGGAGTTGCGTCACCTCCTCTAGGAGTTGTGTCACCCTCCCAGTGAGCCTTCCCAGCTCAGAATTCGATTTGCTGAACTGCTACTCTCTCTGCCTCACAGAAACCCCAGCGTTGCTTCTAGTTCTAATTGACTGCGTCAACTCCTCTATCCTCTGCATCGCCCTTTCTGGAGTTGTGTTGTCTCTCCCTAGTGCTGCTCTACCTCTCTACTATGTATTCTCGGCCTTGGACTGAATTCCCTCTGCCAAACTGCCCCTCTGCTAGAGATATCCTCAATTGATTTTCCTCTTGAAAACTTCTCACTTCAGAAAATCGATTTTCTCTATCCCTCTATGTGTATTCTCCAACTGATCGCAAGCCTCCCTTTATACTTTTCCTGTTGAGAAATCAACGGTCGTGATCTAATCCCTAATCAACGGCTAAGATTAAATTCGACTTGATCCTCGTCTCTTAGAATCTTTTCACCCATATTTTCATTAATACCCATTAATATTTTAATTTTCCTAAGTTTAGACTTAGGAACCCCATTAAAAATATTAATTATTTTAATAAAATACAATTCGGGTGGAATTCACCAAACGATTTCTGAGTGTTGCAGATCTCATGTGTTCTAGCCCCTCCACAAAAGTTCAGAACTAGAGCACATCTGATGCTACCCAAAAATCAACACTCCCTCTTAGTGAGGAATGTGCTCTAGCAATACTTCCGAGCAAAAGTATCACACTGATCCATGACATCGATCCTTTGTGCTGCTAATGCTCGGCCTGCTACTCCTCATCCACTACGCTGATGCAATCTGTACTGCTACCCAATGACACTGCCATTGTCACTGTTGCATTTGTACTGCAACTCCCACTCAATATGCTGCATCATTCTGCCCATAGCACTGCCAATGCTAATTGTTGCACTGCAACTAAGTTGTTGAGAAGTAAGCAATTGAAAATCCACCCAACAGCTGACGTGTTGGTCAGTTTGGATGCCCCTAGACGCTAAAGCTACATCTGTTGCTAATCTGTGTTGACCCTCTGATGCTACTACACTGCCATTGTATTTGCTCTGTGCCTTCCACACTGTTGCAACACTCCACTACGTTGCCTTAGATTTTGAGCACTCCAGCTCTGCCACTATTACTCCATCATCACTCGCACCAACTGACTCTCGTCATTCTACTACTATCATTAAGGGCTCCCATACTCGTATGCGATCTAAGAGTTTGGGCACCTCAAGGATCCTGCCCTTCATGTAGTCCTCCCAACTACAACTCAATATCGCCCCACCTCTTCTCTAGAGGTGCATCAACACTCATGGCGCAATCCTCATCATCCTCTTTGTAAGCTTGCGCTGGAGCAGCCTTTGAGTCAAACTTCTCTTCTTTGCCCTTCTTCCGAGGGCACTGCGTGGCGAAATGACCCATTTCTCCACATCTCAAGCATTCGACTTTAAATATGTCCTTTTTCTTTCTCTCCTGCTGCCCTTGTTGTCCTGCTGATGCGAGAGCCACATCCTCCTCTTCCTCCTTCTTGACTCTGATCCCTTTGTTGTTGCTTCCCGCCTTGGTCAATTGTCTGATCTCTTCTTGTCGAAGAGCTGCCAACATCTCCTCCCAACTGGGAAGAGAAGCCCTGCCCAAGATGCTTTGGACAAATGTTTCCCAGTCTTTAGTGACTGCATTCAGGGCAGTCCTGACCATAAATTCAGGATCTGGTGTAGCCCCTACGGAAGCTAGCTGGTCACGGATCCTTTGCAACCTGAGAAGGAAGGGATTGATTTCTTCTCCCTTCTGCATCTGAAACAGTCTCAGTTGACTCTCAAGCAACATCTTCTGCTAAATGGAAGTTCCATCGTACAATGTCATCAAGGCTTCCCACATTTCCGTTGTTGTGTCTTTCTCAGTGATATGTGCAATGATCAATCAAATGATCCTTGGCCCCGTCCAAGATCATGCACTTTGCTTTTGCCTGAGCTCCTCGTACATCTTGAGAGGATTATCATCAATCGGAACAACAACCATCTTCAAGGCATAATCCTTGATGCAATTTTTATCCAAAACTGCCAAGAACCTGGCCTTCCAGATGACGAAGTTGGATGCTCCTTCCAACCTGTCCTGATCACTCATTCCGTTAACAACCGTCTCTGCTAAAATGAATGTCGAATTGGTTCTCTTCTCCCACATTCGTTGTTGCCCCAGAAAAACTCGGATCTAGATTTCTTTGGCACTAGAAATCCTCTAAGGAACAAGCTCCCTCAGAATTTTGATTTCCTCCACAGAAATCCTTCTGCGAACCACTGTTGAACCACCCCTCTCTGATCTCTCTTTGTTGCTAGTCAGCACTGGATCTAGATTTATTGGCAAGAAACCTTATGATGAACTGATTCCCTCTACTTTGCTTCTGCCCCACTAAGTATTGTTCTGCACCAACAGAATCAACACCCCACTAGCAACTCCAGATGAAATCTGCGCTACACCTCTAGCTCCGACAACCGGAAAAACAAGACTCAACGGTCTCTGTGCTGGCCATGTAACCATTGCGCTACCCTCTACAGCAACAACATCACCCAATCAGGCTGACGTTGGCTCTGCGTGAGCCTCCCTTGGTTACTGCATCACCCCTCCTCTGCTCCCTCAGCCAGAAACTGCGTTGTCTCTTGGGACAATTGCCTTCACACGCAAATTCTCCTATGTCCTTTCGCTGATGGGTTTAGTCCTCCTTGATCTGCAATTCCTCTGATACCATGTGAAAATTTCTGAATCGAACAAGTCAGAAATCCTACTGCAGTAAACTAATTTGCATTACCTACTTGTGTTCTTCATTTAACAAGTTATTTTCAGAAATATTCGGCAAATATTAATGTAAATGCACTGCAACCTACACCAATATACAAATCAAGTGCTGAAAAATAAATGAGACAAACACACAAATGACACACTTATTTTTGGACTAAACGTCTCTGGAAAAACCCAATGTAGGGAAACGGTGCAACAGATATGAAGGTTTTATTATTAAGCAGATTTACGAATACAACTAGGGTGCCAAATCCGGCTCACATAACAAAGAATAAACCCGGAAAAAGTATCTCTATCTGGAGACAGGTATTTCGGTGAATCCAACACCTGGATGAACAAACCCCATAGGTGACTGCATTGTCCCCAGTGTTGGGCAGCGATGGCTGCTCCAAGCTCTGCATTGGAATTGTGTTACCTCCTCTAGGAGCTGTGTCACCCTCCCAGTGAGCCTTCCTGGCTCAGAAATCAATTTGTTGAACTGTTGCTCTCTCTGCCTCACAGAAACCCCAGTGCTGCCTCTAAGTGACTACATCAGCTCCTCTAGACTCTGCATCATCCTTTCTGGAATTGCGTTGTCTCTCCCTAAAGCTGCTCTACCTCTCTACTATGTATTCTCGGTCTTGGACCGAAGTCCCTTTGCCGAACTGGCCCTCTCTGCTAGAGATCTCCTCAATCGATTTTCCTCTTGAGAACTTCTCACTTCAGAAAATCGATTTTCTCTATCTCTCTATGTGTATTCTCCAACTGACCCCAAGCCTCCCTTTATATTTTTCCTGTTGAGAAATCAATGGTCGTGATCTAATTTCTAATCAATGGCTAAGATTAAATTAGACTTGATCCTTGTCTCTTAGAAGCTTTTCACCCATATTCTCATTAATACCCATTAATATTTTAATTTTTCTAAGTTTAGACTTAGGAACCCCATTAAAAATACTAGTTATTTTAATAAAAACAATCCGGGTGGAATTTCACCAAACAATTTCTGGGTCTTGAAGATCTCATGTGTTCTAGCCCCTCCACAAAATTTTGGAGCTAGAGCACATCCGATGCTACCCAAAAATCAACAAAGTCATCCATCTAGCTACGTAGAGTATCACGGAGGTTGATGTAGTGCTCTAGGAGGCCGAGTTCTAATAGGGAAAGTCCAGCCAGAGATTGCATGTGGGAGAAGGGTAGTTCCCTTCAGTATTTTACTCAGATTTTCTTGTTGTTTGGATAGCCAGTTGGGCATCCATAGATGTACTCAGATTTCACTGTTGCATATTGCTGCACCGGTTATCTCAAGTTGGGTTTTTCCGAGGACATTGGTCCAAAAATAATTGTCATTTTATGTGTGTGTGCTAGTATTTCTTCCAACGTTTATTCTTCCGCAGTTTATTTGTGTAGGTTGCAATGTGATTGATTCAGTATTTGTTGTAGCAAACAATAAATAAATTGTTGAAAATTAATTTAACAATTAGGAGAATTATTTCCAGTTGTTGCAATAGGATTTGAGTTTTCGAATTTTCACAATTTGGGGTTTGGGTGTTTTTATTTTCATTTTTGCGAGTTGGATTAAGGAATCAAGTGAGAGAAGAGCTAGATGTAGGCCCTTGAGGGTAAGATCTAGTCTCCAGACAATTTAGTAGGGACATTTGCTGAAGATTTGATGGCAAAATTCAGATCCGAAATAAAATTTTAAAAAAAAAAAAAAAAAAAAAATAATAATAAAATAATAAATAAATCGAGACACAGATTTTTAGTTTTTGGCCTCCTCTTACCATTTCAGCCCCCGATCTATCATCCTAGCTCATTTATCCCTGCAAATTTGCTTCCCTTAGCCTTGTTCTCCAATTATTGGCCTCTTTTGCCCCAAAATTGACCTGAAACCATAAACTGAAGTTTTAAAACTAAATACTTGGCGATTTTGCAAGATTAAGGTCTCAAAATTCTTATTTTTCAAGCGGAAAGTGATCTCAAAGTTTCATTGATTTTCAATGTTGGGATCTTCAAGGCCTTGGGCCTAGAGTTTGACCTCTAAACCCTTGTTTTTTGCAATTTTATTACAACAAGCAAATTATTAATAATTAGGCCCTAAAATCAGAAACTAAATGTTCAAGATCATTTAAAATTGCAAAATCTTCATTTTCACAAATTTTGGCCTCTTGGGTATTTGAGTTTTGGCCTAGATCTAACATTTAAGCTCGCTGGATTTTTCTACATAACTGAACTTTTCTAGAATTCTAAAGTTTCTGAATCAAATAGTTAATAAGGGCCAAGAACTAGAATTTTCAATTTCGAGAAAATTTTACTATTTTTGGAAATATTAGGTTTTGTCTTAAGCATTGTTGGGTCGTTGATCTATCACTGTTTCACTGCTATAATAACATATCAGTTCTGAAATTTTGAATCACATCCTCTAAATAACTCCAAAAATTATTTTTTTCAAGTTTGGCAAAAAAATTATATTTTTGGAAATATTGGGCATCTATTTTTGGCTTGATTAGTTCGCTAATCTGTGGTTAACTCACTGTTGTAACAAACATATCAGTTTTGAAAATTGCTGAGTCAAACTCTCTAAATTCCTTAAAATCAAAATTTTTAGTTTCAGGTGCATTTTACTATTTTTGGGCATAGAGGCCATGTATTTTTGGCAGTTTTATCTTGCTGATCTGTCTTTACTTACTGCTGTAAATCAAGAAATCAGATCTGAAATTTGACTGAATACATCATCTTAAAGTGATATAAGCAGGCTGAGCCACTGAAGTACATTTGTTGGTCATTGAAATTTCAGTGTTTTATGTATTGGGCAAGTTTCATCATTAGAAGTGGTTTATGCACTGTTGTTACAACATTGATAAGATCTGAATTTTCTGAAGTAGTATTGTTGGTATAAATATGTGATCAGCATCTTGATTGACTATTTTAAGCATTTGGCATCTTGGGTTACTTTGTATCTTGTGGAATATTGTTGAAATTTACACTTGTACCTCTAAGCATTTTATCTTGTCTAAGATTGCAATTCGCTATTGTTAAATACTCTTAAAACGATTCTAATTAAGTACTTAAACAATTTAAGAAAATCTTAACTCAAGATAAATCTCACTCATAATCTCTTGCATAAGCATACTAGATCTAGATTTGCATTAATAATCTACCTCCTAGCATAAGTTAGGTTGATAGAGGTATACGGCAACCTTTTTTATTTAGCTTGAGGGGCCTTAGCAACTCTTCGGTGGTTAACACAGTGACCTTGCAGTCGTTAGAGCCACAATCTCTGCAGCGCCGGAGATATTGGGTGATAGAAGCCTAATAAAAGGTATCGTTAATCAGGCCCTAGTCTGCTTCATGTTAGCCTCCTTCCCACAACCTACCTTGGAACCCACTTCAAAATAGTTAAAGGAAGGTTACACTTAGACTAGGCAATTAACTAAAATTTACCAAGATCACTGCATCTCACATAAGTTCTAGCACTTGCATATCATATAGGTTAGTTAATCATTCAAGCAGTGGGTGTCCATCCGATCATTTGGTTCCAATTCATAAGAAGCGAGAATTTGTGGCTCCATTAAGGCATTGGTCTCATAATAGAAAATCTAATTTAATCAATAATCTTGCTTAATTTCAACCGAGTGGCTACGCCACTCATCCATGTCTCCAAGTAAGTTGATTCTCAACTTGTTTTCCTTCACTTCATTCCATAGGGACTACCCCCCATAGCCTGTTGTTGGGAGACATCGAGAACGGAGTGGGCGTGGATCATTACTCATATATGTAATGTGATGGTAATCCCCTTGGTGAACTCTTGTTGTAGCTTCCCAAGTGCCTTTGATCGCTCACAAAGATAACAGTTAGGGTTTTGTTGCTAGGGCATCAAAATATCCTTACTCCTTTGCAAGATCTAGCTAATCTTAAGCATCCATAGAGTCCATCAACCCAAGAACGAGGCATTGGCCTTGGCTAGTTGGTGATCAAGTCAAATTTTATCCATACACTGAATTTTGTTTTCTCTCTCTTCTTAAATTCGACCTTGTTGAGTATAAGCAACTCAATTAGGGCTTGGAGTGAAATTGCTTGGGAGAGGAATTTCTTGGCAACGATTTATCAAGTTGCCTCAAAATAAACCTCCTTGGTGGCCAATTCATCCATTTTTCTCCATAATTTCTCTTGCCCTATTTATTTCTCCTATGTTGTAGGAAACGCTACCGCCAAGGGCATTTAAGGCCAAAACCGAAACTGAAATGCAGAAACACATACGGTATGGCCTGGAAATGAATTTCCGGCCATACTCGTTGTTTCACGTTGGGGAAACGTGGCCAGTACGGCGGGAAACGAGTTTCCAGGCCATATGACGGCATTTCCACTTAAAGTAACACTTTTTTAGATTTTTTTTTTTAGTATTTTGCTTTTAATATTTGATAGGGCAAATAAAATATCTTGTGGATGCTTCTAGATGCCTCTCTCAAGTTATAAAAAGACTCTCGCCTCATTCCCTCATCACACGAATTGAGCAAGTCGTTTCACTTGGAGACGGACGATATCAGCAAGGAGAAAAGAGGAAGAGAGCAATGATTTTAGCGAGGGTGTTTTCAACAATGAGCAAAGGAGATTTCAGCAGAAAGAGAGAGATTTCAGCAGCAAGAGAGAGATTTCAGCAGCAAATTTGGAGCGCAGATTTTCCGGCTACAACATTTTTGGTTTTTGGCTTAGCTACAGCCATATTTCTCGTCTTTTCAGGCATTTTGGGGTAGCTTTAACTACAAAAAAATAATTTGGGTAAGAAACATTTATTTTCTTAGTTTTTTTCTTACAATTTCTTCTATTTTTCAAGGGTTTATGCTTCCAAATATATGAAAAACGTTTTTTTTTTATAGTTTTTTTTTTTTTGCAACAATGGCTTCCAACCAAGGTGCAAGTTCAAGCCCTAGGTCCAACCCAAGGACTGAATATTATCCTCTTTGGAGGCATGTTCAGAAGTTTCAAAAATGTGGAGGTGGTGGCTCAAGGGAATGGCGATGTAATCTTTGTAGTAATTTGTACAAGGGCTCCTACCAAAGAGTGAAGGCACATCTTTTGCATGGACGAGGATAGGGGATTGCAAGTTGCACAAAAAAAACAGACCCATTGGCAAGGAGGGCATATCAAAAAGAGCAAGATGAGGCGGATGGAATTAAAAGAAGGCATGATGAGCTTAGTCAAGCTACTCCTCAAGCTCCACCTAACATTGAGCCAAGGATTGTTGTTGAAGCAAGGAAAAAGAGAGTCAATGCCACTCAACAACATGAACAAGCACCATCCAAAAATACCAGAGGGGCATCCACTTCAGTTAAAGATAGCAGAATTGCTAAATTGGTGAATGTGCAAGTGAGAGAAGAAATTAATTCTAGAGAGGCTAGGTGCATCTATGCATGTGGTATCCCATTCAATGTTGTTCCCTCTCCTTACTGGCAAAATATGACAAGGGAAATTAATAAAGCTCCTCAAGGGTACAAGAGGCCCAACTATGATAAATTCAGAACTCAGCTTCTCAAAAATGAGAAGGAGTTTGTGGAGGATATCTTATCACCAATTCGTTCTTCCTGGAGTAGCTTTGGGGTTACCATAGTCTCAGACCATTGATAAATATCATTACCACTTCCCCCAAAGGAGCAATGTTTTTAAAGGCGGAAGACTGCTCAGGAGAGGTAAAAGATGCACAGTTCATTGCTGATGTTATTATAAAATCTATTGAACAAATAGGGCCTAACAGGGTGGTGCAAGTTATCATGGGTAATGCAACAGTTTGCAAAGCTGCAGGTTTGATTATTGAGGGGAGGTATGACCACATCTTTTGGACACCCTACATTGTCCATAATCTGAATTTGAACTTAGAGGAGATTGATGTTGATTTCAGGTAGGCATCGGATGTGCTCTAAGTCTCAAATTTTGCAGGGAGGCTTAGGCACATGTATTCCAAAGAACCCAGAAAGCGTTTTGGGAAATCCCATAAATAGTTTTACTAAAATAGTTAATTATTTTTAATGGGACACTAAGTTTAAACATAGGAAAATAAAATAATTAAAGGGTATTAATATAAACTGTGGGTGTAACTTCTAGAAGAAGATGAGGATCAAGCAGAAATGATATTAACCATTGATTAGCTTCTAATCTGGGTTGTTGAATGTCAACGAGGAGATTATTTAAGGAGGCTTGAGGGTCATTTGGAAAGACACATAGAGTGAGTTCAGAAATTCAATTTGCTGAAGCAAAGCACCTGCCGGGAGAATATCGATAGTGAGCTTGTGCAAAGAGGGGTAGAGGAAGTTTGGCTGGAGGATCTTCTCCGGAGCCAAGAATACTCAACATAGAGGTAAAGAGACACAAAGAGGAGGCAGTGCAGAGGTCAGAGAGGATGACACAGAGCCAGGAAGGGTTCGCGCAAGCCCCACGCAGAGCAACGCAGTAGCTTCTAGCACAGGGGTCTGAATTTGTTGAAGGGGCTCACGTTTTTGAGTCGGGAGGGCTAGAAAAGGCTTTGGAAGGCAGATCGATTCTCAATTGCGCTGATGCAGTGACTTAGAGGCTAACGTAGGGCCAAAGCAGGGGCAACGCAGAAGTAGTCGTGGAACTCGCAGTTCAGTTGTCGGATCAGCCAGGACTTGCCGTGTAGAGTGAGGTAATCTCACCAGTTTCTTCTGCTAAGTGATTTCCTCTATAACTAGATTGTCAAGAGGGCATCCAGAGATTGTATTCAAAAATAATTTAGCTTAATAATAAAACCCTCAGATCTGTTGCAATGGTTTTCCTGCATTGGGTTTTTCCGGGGACATTTATCCAAAAATAACTGTGTCACTTGTGTTGTATCTTTCTCTATTGTTTTGTTCTTGTTTTGGGCATATTATTTAATTGGTGTAGGCTGCAGTGTGTTAGCTTCAATATTTGTTATAGGAAGCAGTAAATAATTTGTTTCAGTGATTAACAAATAGGAGAAGTTGAATTAGTTGTTGCAGTAGGGATTCCGGTTTACGGAATTTTCACAATCGACAACAAAATTCCATGGATAAAGGAAATTAGAGGGGAAGCAAGGGAGATTGTTAAATTCATCACCAACCACCACTAATCGCAGGAGTTGTTAAAATTTGTTGAGACAAGATATGCCTCAAACTTCCTGATGTTGCATCGCCTTGTTGAGGTTAAGCAAGCATTAGTTTCTATGGTGGTGAGTCAACTTTGTGTTGAGTGGAGACAAGCAGATTCAGAGTGGGGATATATGGTGCATAGATTATGCCTTGATGAGGACTAGTGGAGCAAGATAGATTTCTTGCTAAAGATTACAACCCCTGAATTTGAGCTTCTTCAGAATGTTGACACTGACCAACCTTTCTTAGGAGAGGTATATGATGGCATGGATTCCATGGTTAAGAAAACTATGGAAATCATTTCACAAGAGTCTCCACAACTTTTGTTTGTTGATGATCATTTTGCTGATTTAGTCAAGAAAATCATTGTTGATAGTGGAACAATTTCAACACTCCATTGCACACTTTAGCACATGCCTTGAACCCCAAATTTTATGATGAGGAGCTTATTGCCCAAAGCAATGGGAAGAGGAAGGCACCTCATAAGGATAGAGAGGTGGCTAATGGGATGAAAAAAGCCCTTACGAGAATATTTCCATCTCATCTACACGAGGTAAAGGAAGAATTTGTCAGTTTTGTTGCAGGATTAGATCATTATTCAAATATATCAGCTTTGGAGGAGAGAAGCACGATGAATCCAATTAGGTGGTGGATTTGACATGGAGCAAATGGTGTACATTTGCAAAACCTTGCCATTCGTGTTCTTTCACAAATGGCAAGCTCTTCATTAGCAGAAAGGAATTGGAGCACCTATGGTTTTATTCATTCTATGAAGTGCAATAGGTTGGGCTCACAGAAGGTAGAGGATTTTGTTTATGTGCACTGCAACCTTCGCCTTGCATCTCATAGGGGTCTACAATATAGCAGTGGTCCTTCTAAAGAATGGGATGTGTTTCCAAAAAGTCTTGATTTGGATCTCTCTCTTGCTGCCCTGAATATTGAGGTCCAGCCTGGAAGTGGAATTGGCCCATCATCTTCTTCAGCACCACCATCCATTGTTGAGCATGCTTCAACTTCTATTTTTTATGAGGATTATGATGATGAACATTAGTCTCTTGTCTTTATAATACTTGCAGCCTCATATATATAATAAACACTGACTTTGAGATTTGGATATATAATAAAGGTTGATTTTGGATATTCCGATATTGCTATTTTCATTATGTGATTATTCATGAGTAATTGTGATGTAAATTTGATCATAATGTTTAAACTTTAAATGTAGTAAATTATAATGCATCATGTATGCTTTATGATTGCACATAACATTTCTTAAATGTCCTAATATATATATATTATATATATATATATATTGCGTTTCCCCGTTTCCAAAATTTGGGGCATCATGTTTCGTACCTATGCTCGTTTCGGAAACTCGTACCTGTTTTCCCATTTCCTTTGGCACAGATCAGCTATCCAATCATTCCGCAAAGTTCAGCTTTCCCATGTTTGTATATCAGAAAATTCAGTAGCAGACTTGCAAGTGAATCATGCTGTTGACTCCAAGAAAGAGGGAACAATGAACTTGGAAGAGAACATATTTCAGAGAGTGAGGATTAGAGGAAGAGACTACAGATTTCCATGAATGTCAGCATATATCTACCAAATGACAAAGAAGTGGGTGAGGATGTGGCAACATCCATGTGGTGTGATAATCTTTTAGGCCCTTAAGCTCAGTCCTACTGTAGGACGGTAGTTCTTTGATCTTCAAATTCAATTCAAGACAAGCATAGAACAGGTGGCACCGGACAAGGATCTAAAGTTGGATGCCATGCAAAATTACATGGCTGGGATGAAGCCAATAGTATGAGACTCTTGGAGGCCAAGGAGAAGATGTCTCTCAATAGCCAAGTCAATGGCACAAGGATCAGATATGAACCCAGATTTCATGCCTATCCTTCAAACCAACTAATCATTTGGCCAAATCCTTCAGTCTTTCTCTTCAAATGCAGCCCCCAAAATGCCCATGGATGGCAATTTAATATTTACAGATAGGTCGAAGGTAAAGAGAGATAGCAGCTTGAAGTTTCTTTCCCAATCACTCTTCTCTTGTGGTTATTTCATCCTCTGTTCTGTTTGATTCCAGGAAACCCAAGGGGTGTCCTAGGAAGCTGGTATATTTTCTCCAAGGAATTCTTAGCTACGCAAAATGGGGACCAGATGCAGGAGCTCAAAGACACGTTGTAGCACTATGCCATCTACAAATCAATGCGAAATTTTGAGAGTGATGTGAGCCAAATATTGAAGATAAACCTCAATCTAAGAAGTAATGGTTGTGCTAAGATAGTTTTTTGTCTCTACTTGCTCTCTGTCTCCGTTAATGACTGTCTCTATAGGCTTGTAACCTACCTATATGCAAAGGCTTCTGAAGTTTTTGTATGTATTATCAGCCATGTATTACTAAATAAGGGTAAGTTCTCATATGGTGGGACTGTAGGCAGCTTAGGTAGGGAAGTCTCCCAGATAGGAGCTCCTAGAGATCATGCTCTCATGGTGAATATGATTGTACTATGTCACCTGTAGCTGACCTTTTGATTATCAATGGAAAATTTATTTCAGCCAGAAAATAATATCTAATTTTATGTATATATAAAGCAATAATTCACCTGCTCAAATGCCTGTGGCAATAAAGTTTTCAAACCCTTTTTCTGCTCTTTTTCCCTCATTCGTGGCACCAGACGTGCATTGAAAGCTCCAGGCAAAGATTGAAATCGAGACCTTAGCATCCCCAATGTTCGTATCTGGAAATGAAAGCCACAAGCAGAATCCAGAGCAGTAAGAAAGTCAAGCATGCTTCTAAAAGAGAGAATGAGGTGCCTACTCAAAACTTGAAATGATTTGTGTCCTCTTAACAAGTCTGATTCAAATTTAGTTGAAAGACTAAACATGAGTTTAGAAAAGAATCGCACCTCACCAAGATGGCGAAAGGCACCATAGATACCACCAAATATAGTTGAGAAGATGGCATACCAAATTTGTGTGTCCATGAAATAGACCTAAAGATAAATAAAGCTTAGGTGCATAGCCCAATATGGAATATTGTTAATCCACATACACAACAAATACTTGAACAATTTAGAACCATAACAACATAATTTTGTGACTTGATTTCTGTGCTCACAAGAATTATTGGAGACCATACAGAAATCACTACCCCAATGTTCTTTCTTGCTGCAACATGGAGAAAAGCAACATTAGCAAAATATATTTTTTGTGAAAGTGAATTTTATACATGACTTCTAAGCTTACTGCATAAGTACTCTCACCTTGTGGGAAAAGCTCATGCCATTCATAATTGCCAATACTCATCCGCATGATCAGCTTTGTAGGCTTAACCAGGGGCCTTATCTGAAAGAATGTATGATATGAATTTCAACCCTCGGACACTTGGATATTGTAAAAAATTTAATTGTTTTATATAAATTTTTCCCAGTGTAGTTCATGTTGTACTATTATACTTTCAAATTTAAATTTAACCACTGCATCTTGCATTCTTGATATTTCAATGACTATTTTTTCCTATGCTATCTTTCCGCTCAAATTGTATATAGGACCCTTTTCTTCAAAGTAAAATCTGCTCAAATAGAAGATGATTTATTACCTCAATGTAGTAGCTAAAAGCAAACTTGCTTATAAGAAGTAGAACCCAAAACATTGTGTACCTGGAGATCTACCAAATAAGCTATCAAAAAGATACAAACATGAAACATAAATATGAAAAGCAGTCTTAAAATTTCATCTAAACCACTATATTTCTAAGATTCAAATACAGTTGGCAATAAGATCATAATGAAACTAACTTGAAAAGAGAAGACAAATCCTCATGCATTCCCCGTCCAACGTACAGGCGTGGCTGCAAATGACCAGAGATAGATTTGTTTGAGTATACCAAATAGTGCTATTACAGTAATGGAATTTGCATTCATTACACAAATAAGGTGATTTATCAACCAAGCTGTACTGAGGATTCAGATATTAACGCTGTACTATGACAACTGGTACTTTAAATTTACATGCTACCATATTCAACAAAAGAATCTGTTTCTCAAAGACCAAAGGAGTTGTTTTTCCCAGCTTTAAGGCAATCTACGAAACATAAATGTTGCAGAGCTAAATAATTTTCAGTGGGACGTTAAAAGTTAAAATACAGTTTTATAACATGCGCACCTGTTGCCACCATGTCAGAATAGTGCAAATGCGCCAGTTTGACCTTTCAATACACCGCTTCAGCATGGGAAACATAAAGAAAATTGCCGCAAGTACATTAGGCAATAAATATGCTACAACAGCTAAAATATACAAGGAAGGGAAATTCCACCCGCTGGCAAAGTTCTGGAAAGTTTTGACAAGACCAGTAGGATTCTGCCAAGTATGGACATAACAAGCTGGAAGAATGATAACCCATGCAGCGGCAACCACAGCCTTCAATAAATATCTCAGAATCTGAGTGTATTTCATAGATTTTCTGGCCTTCCAACTAAAAATTATATCAAGAATTGCTGCAAAAATGAAAATATATTAAATTAGAATGAGTGGAAGCTGTGCAAGGTTAAACTACTGTAAAGTCACTTTCAGGCACCACTTACGACGATTCTTTTCACGCCATGGCTGCATATATTCAACCAATATTTATCAAATAATGCAAGTTCAATATCAAACAAAGAAGCCTAGCCCTTCAAATAAACACAATGATCAAAAGCGATGCAAGCCATCAGTTGTGATTTGCAATCCGTCTTGTCATGCAATAGGTGTTGCATCATAGGCAAGGGTGGTTCTATTCAAGTCTATCATCGCTAGGAGAGCTTTCACTACGGACAATGGAATGGATCTCCATTGGTGCCCCCACAATAGATAGGATAACAGGATCTGAAACAGTGCTCTTGCATTCATGCACTAATGAAGGTTATGTACACTCATAAGGGAATGATGTTTGGATACCTAAGTTACTGGATGTGGCTACGAAGGCCCAAGATGCATTGCATCACGTATCCAGTACAATTACTGGTCAGATATGGCATATATACCACCCAGATACATGTCCATTTTCTGGATACTACCTGCGTACAGTTAGGATCCATATCCAATACAGCCGTGCCCTATCCCAAGTCATATCAATCAAAATAAGATTAACAAAAAAAAAATAACAGAAATAGGAAAACCTTAACTCACTTTATAATTAAGTGTCAGATTCATCATTTAGAACACAAACATTAAAGTACTCTATCATATGCTTTGTCAAAATCTATTTTGAAAGAAAAAAAAGAGCGTCTTGATTGGATTCTCTAGCCCATTCCCTTGACTCCCAAGCAACGATGACAGTATCCAAGATGAATCTCCCTTGCACAAGGCTTGTTTGTTCTGGCCTAACAATCTGGGAGACAACATTTCAGATATGAAGATCAAGAACCTTCGCAACGGGAAAAACCTTGAGTGGGCCTAGGACATTGGCCAAGAGCCCCTTCTTTTGAGTGGGCCTAGGACATTGGCCAAGAGCCCCTTCTTTTAAAGATAGACTATGATAAAGCTTGTGATGGAATGGAATGGGACTTCAATCTCAACATGACAGATTGGCTGAGATTTGGTACCATGTATCATCAATATGTAGAGACTCTCTTCCCACAATTCTCTGCACAAGTTACTGCAAATGGTGTGCTATGAGAGTCTTAACACATTGCAGTGTTCCATCCTGCAAGGCTGCCCATTGGCAAGAATGCAAAAGAAAATCAAAGCTATTTACTAACCAAATAGTAACCAACTCCTTAATGTCCACTTTGCAAATGACTTGGCTCTAACACCAAAATTGACTCAACATTCGGTGTAAGACACAATACTAGATTTGAACACTTATGTGGAAGATGCAAGGCAGTGGTTAATGATAATAAATCAAAAGTTTTCTTATTGGGCAAGATGATATAGGTTCTAGGGGTCTAGGCTCGAGCTCCAATAACAAACAGAAGCTTATGCATTGTTTCAAGGATTATCCCTAGTGCTTTCTAATATGTTCTCCAAGCTTACAATCATTAGCAATTCCAAACCTCTCATTCACCATTTGGTTACAGGTTCCCTGCCTCAGACAACAGGTTGAAGAACATTATGAAAAAAAACAAAACTCTCTCCCTAACCCAATCCTACAATTTGTATCACGTGTTCCACATAAACAATCAAGCAACAGATAATATGTCCAACCAAGGAGCTAGTCTGAAATCAAGTGAACTCAAGGTAAATGGACAAGTTTCTGTTTTCCACTTCCATAATGTTTCAAATTTCAATATATGCACCTTAATAAGGAAAGACCCATTTCTCTCAGTCCATATTGCTCTAAGTCTCTCATGAAATGTGGCTCTCTATCAAAATTCGTTGAATGCAGTGAATTATAGGGGTGGGTGCTCTACAACCCAGTATAGGGGTGATGTATAGCTGTAATGTAAAGAAAATTTATCAACAATTTTACATGTCAGTGTAAATTGTTGAATTTATATTAAGATGTCCAATTTATATTACGTAAAGGATTGATTGGTAAACATTTACATGTTGGTTTAAAGTGACATAGAGCCGAGCTTGTGGGAGATGTTGTAGTATCCGTAAAAAGTTAAAAGTAATAAAAATAATAAAATTTAATTTGTTACATTGTAAACTTGTTTTTATTAATAAAATTACAAATAACTTTTTAGTTAAAAAAAAAATCATAATATACATATTACATTAAAATATATAAAATATATACTTAACATCCATTTTACCTTATAAAATAGAATAATAATTCTGTAAATATTTAAATTTAATTGATAAGCACATAAAAACTTTAATACTTATAATAAATTTATAAAATAATAATATGTTTAACCATGGATATTCACGGTCCACTTTAACATAGATATTATTAACTTATAAATAGACTTTGTTACAATACCATGGGCCAATACCATGGGCTCATCAATGCAACATGTCCAAAAACCATCTCTCATTTATACAATCAAAATATTTTTATAAATATTAAAATTGGAATTTAATTTTATAATTTTTTATTAAATCTAAAAGAAAAGAAAATTATAATTACTTTTGAGATATATCTACACCTCTATCACATTGAAATATATATAAGATATAAATAGTAGCTATAAATTAAAATTCATTTTACCGTATAAATTAAAATAATAATTTTGTAACCATATTTAAATTTCATTAATAAGGACATAAAAACTTAATACTTACAATATAACAAGATTTTTAACAATGGATATTTACCCCCACTTTACCATGGATATTATTAATCATACCATACCATGGGCCAATATGATGGCTCATCAATACCACATGTCCAAAACCCATCGCTCATTTCACAATCAAAATAAAACCTACAATATAACAAGATTTTTAACCATGGATACTCACCCCAATTGGCTATGGATATTATTAATCATACCATACTATGGGCCAATACCATGGCTCATCAATACCACATGCCCAAAAAGCACCTCTCATTTCACAGTCAAAATATTTTATAAATATTTTTTTAAATTTAATTTTGTTACATTTTTGGGCAAGCTGACACACTCTACCCCATTATGCAAGAGATGTAATGTTCTGTTATATTATGTTAATAATGAAAATGAAAACAAAAATAAAATTATTAATTAAAACATTTTGATTTAGTGAAATTATATAAAAATAAAAATTAAACTAACAAATAAATTAATAATTAAACCAACCTAGATCCATCTTAACCCCAGATCTATCAAGCTTTTGAGAGACCAAATCTCTTAGGTGTAAACCATTCTTCAAGTTTTGCACTTGGAAAAGAGGTTTGCACCTCAAGAGATTTCATCCCTTTCGGCGCTTGATAGATCCATAGTTAAGATGGATCTAGGCCGGTATAACATGTGTGATGAGGTAATCAACAGTCAGTTCTATCCTTGTCTCATCGTACTCTTGGTCTGGTGCATATTGGTTTTGGCTTGTGATGGAGGTAGGTAGCACTAGCAGGTGGAAGGCATCATCCTCTTGCCTGTATCATCAATCCTTCCCTGGTCCATTTGTGATGAAAGATTACTTGGCTAATATGGTCCCTATTTGGTCTTCATATTGGCTAGCCCTATACCAAGTGAAGTAGTGTGCAATTGGAACCTAAAAGGTGTTTTGGATTGGTTCGGCGTCATCTTGTCTAAGTCTATTATGACAAGATTCATGAGGGATCATGCATATTAATCGAGGTAGCTTACTTATGATCTCATGGATAACTAACTCACTGATCTCTAGAGCATGTTAACTATGCAATATGGTATCCCTAGTATGTGCCTTACTAGATGATGAAATTCACCAACATGATTTTCTTATGTCACTTTGTCTAATAAATCTGGGTTCTCTTGGGTGCCTTTTTATTGTTGGTTTGACCCATGGGAGATTTAAATCTTGATTTCATGGTTTACATAATACTTCATAACATGGCAATTTCCAATTGAGCTACCCCCAAGGGAAGTTCTCTTAGGAACCATTGTATTGAGGCAAGTATATTTTTTTTGAGTCAATTAATAGTAATTATGGGGAGTTGCTTTGTTTAACATAGGGGCAAATCTTAAATGTTATATGGAAAGTCAAGCCAAATGTGGTAATTAGTCTTAGTGATATAGGTGGATGTTGGTGGCCACCCGCCTATTCCACTTGGACCCCCACCACTGTCTCTTTCAGTTTTTCATTTTCCTTAATTGTCACACAATTTACTGTTTTCGGCAGTTTTTCGGGTCCTGAACAACCGGAGCCATTTTGAGGCCCTAAACGATGTTTTTTGGGAAAACTAAGGCAACATGGGTCAAAAGTTGTAGTCCTCAGATAGATCTTTCTAACGAGGTACTGTGCGCGTCCAATGGAGATCGTTTGCCAAAGTTCCAACCCCAGGAAGTTGATGTACCAATTTACCCAAACGGGGCCCATAGTTTTGGTGTTTCATCTCCTAGGGTTAGGTTTTTGGATGTTTAGGGTTTTCCATTGTTTCTCAATAATAAATAGGCCTCCGAGCCTCATTGTAAAACAATTCAAAGGCATGTAGCCGCCACATATCTTCTCAAAGATAAGCTACCATCGCCTGAGCTAGTCTTATTTCCATTCTGTTTGTAAGCATATTTCAGTATTTGATATTAATGAAATGAAGTGTTATTTCTTCTGCATCTCTATATTTAAGGTTATATTTGTAATTTATTGCATTCTTGTTCAAGTTCAGATCACTTAGTACCTCTCTATTGCGAGTTGTTACATGCACGAATTTTGGTTTTAAGTTGGCTACAAGGTTTGTTTATGGAAAGGCGACACAATTCTTGAGGTTTCGTGACACTGTGTGCCTTCTCATTGGTGTCCAAGGAGTTGTGCTTGATTCTGATCAATTTTGTTTCATTATTGGCATTGTTTTGTATGTGCAATGGGATTACTTCTTGTCCTATTTTTTTCTGTTAGAACTTCTTCCTACAGCCTTCCAAAGGAACTGTTTAGTGGGAAAGAAGGTCGAGTCAATTGTGAGCAGCCTCTAGTGACTTATTTGTATTCATCGACTCAGGGGAATCTGTGAGGTAAAGGCCCCAAAACATTTAGATGTTAAGTAATTTTGGGACTTGCAACGTCAGTTACTGTAGTAGGTTCACAAGGTGCAAGAGAGATCCTTGTCCTTCAATTAAAACATAATCAACTGGTCACTAGTATCACCACAACCATGAAGATTCTCATTGATCACCAAAGTATAATCCAACAATTAGAAGACGAGCTTTCTAGTTTGCACCAACAATTGGAAGAACTACAAATTTCCATTAGCCAAAGTCACTCTTGTCCTTCATCCTCAAGCAACTTTATTAGCTCTATTAAGCTTGCTATCCCTGACCCCAAAGAACCCATTCTAGACATGGAGATGGGTATTCTTGTAACAATTATGCTCCTTCTCAGATGACCAAGTAGTATGTTTGTTAAAATATGTAGAATTTCAGGGTATTTTGAAAAGTATTTACTTCTTGGTATACTAGCTTTGATGTAGTCATATCCTAGCATTTTGGGGATTTGGGGAGATTGGAAGATATTTTATGTTTAAGTTTGCTAGCTAGTTTTTGCACTACCTTAATGTATCTTGATGTAACTAATAGTTGCACTCCAAAGACAAATTTTCAATTAATATAAAAATTCTCGTTGTGGTTAAAAAAAATGTTAAAATATCAAGATGTCCATCATAAATGTTCCATAAATGCCACTATGTGAGTGCAATGGGATCATAAAGGTAATTTCATCTCCAAAATAGGGTAGAAATGCTCCAAAGGTCATGTCTCTCCCCAAAAGGTGTAATGCATCATCCAAAATTCATGTCTCCTCATCAAAAGGTACCACTTCATAATCAAATAAGCTAGGTTGGCTCAAACAAGTGTCCCATAATGATCAAGTGTGATGTTCCATCATATTTGCAATGTCCTCCATCATCATCGAGAGAAAGGGCTCCATGACCTCTTCAAAGAGGTGCCCTATCATCATCGAGTGCAACATCATCAACCCAAGCCTCAATGTCATCAAGCGGTGCAATCATCATCAAGGGGATTCATGCCCTCTCCAAGTGACACATCAAGCTCACATGTGCAACATCCTAGCTCCAATGTGCAACATCCATAATCCAATCTGAGATGGAGTGTATCAAGAGGTGTGCCAAGGGGTCTCATGGACCAACATTCATCATCAGGGCTCCAACATCCATCATCAAGTACAATGCCCTCAAAAGGGTATGCAACATCATGCATGAAGTGTGGGAGAAGCATGATCAAATGTATATGTATGCATCGTCATCAAGCATGGGTCAAGGAGACAAGTGAGATCAATCAACATGCAAACAATAGTCAATGTACATAAAAAGTGAGTCATATTTAATGTAAAAGCCACGATAAGTACATCACATTAAGTATCTTCTTCAAACTTCCCACTAGATCATGACCTTATGCAACTTTCCAAATTTAGGTATGGGAGGGCCACTAACTACCCCTATTAGGTGGTCCCAAATGATAGTGAAAGAAAAGGCCCCAAGGAGAGGAACAATTCCTATGCCAACCCTTCAAAGGATAGGTATATGTGATAAGTGGTATGGTTAGGGGTGGACTTCATAAGTGGTGTCATAGTCTTATACATGGGCTATGTAGAGCCAACATCCATGACTGCATTTGTAGAGGCAACACTTGTGGTTGAGTTACCCTTTCCTAAGGCATTGTGTCTTTCCACTCCTATTTTACCCTTTTACTTTTCTTTGATTAGCTTATTTTGCAAGATTTATTGAAAATATTTAAATATCTCTTTTAGCATGGCCAGTTCATTGCTCATAAGGGTTAGGATGTTCTTTAAGTCCCTTGTACTTTAATTAATCGTGATATACATGGGACTTGGAGTGATGGCCTCATATGAGTGAGTACAACTCAAGCTAACTTGGCCTTTCATTCTATGATTCATCCCTTTTGGTTATTTTGCAGTTTAACATTTGACATTATTACCGCAAAATCTAGCAATTCTAGTGCAAAGCCTGACTAGGCAACCTAGATCTTATGGCGACACGAGATCATCCACCACTGTCACCTTAGTGGCTTCTCTCCAACTATTTAGTGTGGATGTTATCCCCACAAGGGATGCTTCCCTACAAAAGATTACTAGCAAGATATTCAACTAAGGAGGACTCAATGGTGATGCAAGGTCTAATAATTGAAGAAAAAGATATTGGCCAAACCTTGAAAGGATGAGATAAGAGTTGCCTGGAGTTCAAGTACACTTTTCTAAAACCTTTGAAATTTAGAAAAAAACTACTATAAGTTAGGGTATATATGATTAAGGCACACAATGCCATATATAGTAGTTTTATAAAATAGGTTGTATATATGATTAAGGCACACAATGCCATATATAGTAGTTTTATAAAATAGGCTATGAGTGATACAATCAACAAAGTGTTGAAGAAAGTGTAACTAGGTTCGGTCTTCATAATGACGTGATCTTTGTAAACAATGAAATGAAAGAAATAAAATCATTTTTGTATGCCTTGCTGCATGGGTTTCATGAGCAAGAAGTTTATTTGTTAGTGGCTCCCATTGAGAGCCTTAGGATATATTAATAAGTCAAAGAGTCAATGTCATGTATGAAGAAGCTCTTCTTGAGCCTATCTGTAATGTATACAAGTCTATAAAAATGTCCAACAACCCTGTAAAGACAAGCACAATCCTCTTGAAGAAGTTGGCCAAAAAAATGAATAAAATGCAGTCATGTCGGCTCAAATAAGATGACACATCTCTTCGTTGGTTCATGTCGGCTAAATATGGAGGACAAACTACTATATATACCCAGCTAGGGTCTGCGCAAAAGAGAGGCACAAAAACTCGGATTCTCTAAATTCTTTGGATGTGTACAGATCTGAAATAAGCATTACAGGAGGGCAGACAATCTTGGATGCCATAATGATGAAACTTCATAAGCCTGTTTATGGTGCAGTATGTGGATACCTTGGTACTATCTTGGAGATCATTGTCCGTAGTGCAATCTTAATGATGAAGGTCTCATCATACTAAAGACACAGTCATAGTCTCAACATACATGTTAGAATAAGGATCTCGTTAACACTCACTGTCTCTACATATATATTAGATGCAGTCACAGTCTTAGTGATCACTGTCTCACAGTCTTAATGCATTTATGATGAAGAGGATCTCTGTGACCATTCAGTCTCGGCATGCCTTCTAGACACAGTCATGATCCCAATATAGTTGCAATCATGGTCTCGGTGGTGTTCTAATGAAGATCTCGATGCAGCAATGATCTCAGTGCAGCAAGGTGCAACAAAGATGTAATAGCAATCAAGATCTCGGTGGTGCAGTAGAGATGGCCTCAGTGTTGTAGCAATGATGATGATCTCAATAGTGAAAAAGAAGAAAATTGGTGTCTTCGTCTTGGAGTGGCTAAATAGGTCAAGGGTCATGGTCTTGGTATTTGTCAATTGAAATATTTATAAGAAGAATTTTGTGCGGGTTTTCCTCTCAAAGAGTGAGAGGTTTTGGCCCTGGCAGAAAGCCAATATCTTGTGTTCTTGTCTCTTTTGATTTGGTAGCTATTTGATGAACTAAGAAGACACTCTAATAATAACAAGTGAAGATTGTGCTAAGATGAAAAATATAAAAACACCTCACAAATAGTTATCATGACTAGAAGAATCTCTTTAACTCTAATTGCCCTAGATTCTTCAACATGGTATTCGAGCTAATGTGATGAAGTCAAGGGAAGGGTAGCAAAGAGACATTCAAGGATCAAGCTTCAAGAAGGATATCAAAGAAAGGGATCAAGATCTACAAAAATCAGTCCATAACAACAGTCTACAACAACAAGAGCTTTTGTCTCCACAGTCATCATCAAAAGGCCATCAAGACCCTCATCAAGTTATCTACAAAGAAAGGTATCTCAAAGGACCTCAAAAACGAAGATCACGTCATCTTGGAACAGGTTGAAACCCTAGAAGCAGTTTGATCTACACTACAAAAGAAGTCAAAGCATATTGAAGGAAAGAAGGCATTGTCATCTTCAAGGTTATAAAAACAAGCAAGGATCATCTCTTTTCCCTAGAAGAAGATCATCCAAGAAGAAGCCCTAATACATCTTCTTCAACCATCATCAACGTGATCAAGTGCAAGAGTTCACCTTCACTTGTTAAGTAAGTATCTTTTCTTTCTATAATCAAGTTTGGTTAAATGACTTCGTGCTTGCAAGAAGATCTATAAATCAGTTGGGTCATCAAGATTCCTTGCATAAGAAAGGAGGAAAGTTATAGTCCCCGGAAGAGAAGTCATATGAAATCAGTCATAGGTCCTCTCATCCCTATGTAGCAAGAGAGGTGACATAAAAGAGAGATATGAAATGCTAGAAGATATACTCTCTAAAATACAGTGTAAAAGGTCAACCGTCAGATCACTTAGACCCGATTGAACTTATCAAAGAATAAAGGAATATCTTCATAAGATCTCGATTGGGAGATGAAGATAATCATCATTGTTCTAACTGATAGGCACGGTAACAAATGTCCATGAACAAGAAGGTTACCTCATTTAGCAATTTGTGGTCTCTATGCTAGATAGAGAAAGACAAGTTGATGGCAAAAGTATTGAAGGTTAAAGGACTCAAACATGTGCAAAAAGGAAAGGGAAGTTTGTTCCTCAAACAAGACAGAATAGTATAGCTAAGATTCAATGCTATGGAAAGATTATAGAAAGAAGCTCATATCACCGGAAAGATGGAGGAAACTGAAGAAAAGGGCCAAGGAAATTGAGAGTAATAGATCTATACTATGATCGATATGGTATCCCTCACAAAAGGGTCCTATCATAAGCTCCTAAATCTTGTGTTATAGATATGAGCATGATAATAAGATGCATCACAGAAGCATTAGAAACTAAAGCTAGTGACATCATCATGGAAATCATGAAGGACAAAATCCATGGTGGTCAAACATGAAGGATATAATTCTTGGGAACCTCATTGGACATTGCAGGAAAGGAAGGAGTCATCCATGACAAGGCTCATCCTACATCAAGTCAAAAAGGAAACATTTTCCAAATGGGGATATACAAGATCCTCGAGATTCTCTGAAGGAATTCTCATCGGAGGGTTCACTAATCTAGAGAGGAAGCAAGTGTTTCATTAGGAACTCCAACTTATGGAATTCATGGGATGATGGTGTGATGACATGATACAGATCAAGATCTTTTCAATCAAGGAAGCTGCTGGAAGAAGCCTAGATGACCTAAAGATAAAATGAGGGATGTATGCTTGTGTTTAATATTATAATGTCATGTCGTATGGTTGCTAGTAACAAGAATCATTACTTCTATCTTGAGAAGCATGATCAAAAGAAAAAGAATTTCCTCCTCTGAAAGGATGCAGGAAGGCATAAATCACACGATGAAATCAACATAATATGTCCTCATATGAAGTATGAGGTGCTTGACTATAATTAAGAAACTCTGATTGAAGGATCCTGGGAATGGAATGTGTGAGGAAGGAGGAGATCGATATGCAACCCTGATGAAGGCAATCAACATCCAAAATACCAAGAAGACTTTACTAGGAAATCTCCCGGAAAGATATGAAGACTCTGATGATGAAGACCCTTGACAATGGATATCTTTGGGAGATGTGTCATCATGTATGTAGGATGTTGATACCTACAGAAAGATGTCATGATGAAGAGCCATCTCGTAAGGTATGATTTGATTTAATAATATGTTTTCCTTTCTTGAATAATATCTGGATGGGTTCATGCAGGGCTACTCGAACAAGAGTTGTAAGTACAAGTACAACTAGCATTCATGTGGTGGATGGAAGAAGCATGATGGGAAGGTAGTCATATGAAGAAGGTTCCAGATATGTATCAAGAAGGCCACTTTCCATGAAGAAAGGAATGATATGACAAACCAAGAAGGAAAGTGATCGATGGTTGATGCCCTACAAGGAAGAATCTCAACTGAATTTCATGACATCAAGTAGAGAAGTTGATCAAGCAACTACAGGACCCATGAAGAAGAAGTTACTAATGGAAAAGGAGAGTCTCTTGTTAAGAGGGAGCTCTGACGGGTCCCTGATCAAGAGGGAGCTTGGATTGGGTTATCCTTGATTAAAAAGGAGTGACAGTTGTGTTTTCTATTTCATGTGTCATGCACTAGACTAGGACTAACAACTGTAAGTCTTAGTGAAGGCCATGAAGAGAAATGTAGACACATGATGGATGTATCTTCCCTAGTTGAGAGGGAGAGATAGACACAACATTCTTGTCTTCATTTGGGAAGAAAGGATGGAGGATTGGGTACTCATATGGCATCCGATGTTCTTTGAGGATATGTACGGCATCCAAGATAAGAGTAGGCAAGAGTATTGATATTCTTTTAGGGTTGGGAACCCAAGATAAGAATAATCCTAGAAGGTCATACTCAGTGAACACTCAGGTGGGTATGTACCTTGAGAGACAATGATGAAGATGTCTATAATCATTAGTCTCGCCAGCATTATAGCTCATGGTCTCGTGGAGAGATGGAGTTGTTAGTCAAGGCCTTGCACTGTGACAATGTTGGTTGATATGATGCTATACAGATGGGATTACCAATCCGATTCTTCTTATGAGAAATTCTTCAGATTGAGAATGACCAAGTACCATTATGAATACCTCCCTAGTTAAGAGAGAGTGTTGAAGAAAGTGTAACTAGGTTCGGTCTTCATAATGACATGATCGTTGTAAACAATGAAATGAAAGAAATAAAAAAAAAAATTGTATGCCTTGTTGCACGGGTTTCATGAGCAAGAAGTTTATTTGTTAGTGGCTCCCATTGAGAGCCTTAGGTTTTATTAATAAGTAAAAGAGTCAATGTCATGTATGAAGAAGCTCTTCTTGAGCTTATGTGTAATGTATACAAGTCTATAAAAATGTCCAACAACCCTCTAAAGACAAGCACAATCCTCTTAAAGAAGTCGTCCAACAAAATGAATAAAATGCAGTCATGTCGGCTCAAATAAGATGACACATCTCTTCGTTGGTTCATGTCGGCTAAATATGGAGGAAAAACTACTATATAGACCCATCTAGGGTCTGTGCAAAAGAGAGGCACAGAAACTCGGATTCTCTGAATTCTCCGGATGGGTATAGGTCTAAAATCCGCATCGGAGGAGGGCAGACAATCTTGGATGCCACAGTGATGAAATTTCGGAAGATTGTCTATGGTGCAGTGTGCAGATACCTTGGTACAGTCTTAGTGATCATTGTTCGTAGTGCAATCTTAATGATGAATGTCAGCATACTAAAGACACAGTCATAGTCTCGGCATACATGTTAGAAGAAGGATCTCGGTAACACTCACTGTCTCGACATATATATTAGACGTAGTCACAGTCTTAGTGATCATCGTCTCACAAACTTAGTGCATTTATGATGAAGAGGATCTCTGTGATCATTCAATCTCAGCATGCCTTCTAGACATAGTCATGATCCCAGTATAGTTGCAATCATGGTCTCGATGGTGTTCTAAGATCTCGATGTAGCAATGATCTCAGTGCAGCAAGGTGCAACAAAGATGTAATAGCAATCAAGGTCTCGGTGGTGCAATAGAGATGGCCTCAGTGTTGTAGCAATGATGATGATCTCAACAGTGACAAGGAAGAGGATTGGTGGGTTGGTCTTGGAGCGGCTAAATAAGTCAAGGGTCATGGTCTTGGTATTCGTCAGTTGGAATCTGTACCAGAATTTTGTGCGGGTTTTCTTCTCAAAGAGTGAGAGATTTTGGCCCTGGTAGAAAGCCAATATCTTGTGTTCTTGTCTCTTTTGATATGGTAGCTTTTTGATGAACTAAGAAGACACACTCTAATAATAACAAGTGAAGATTGTGCTAAGATGAAAAAGTTAAAAACACCTCACAAATAGTTGTCATGACTAGAAGAATCTCTTTAACTCTAATTGCCCTAGATTCTTCAACAAAAAGGAGCAAAGACTATGAAGAAGGAAAACTAGGGTTAAATAAACAAGGGATTTAAATAGCTGAAAATGCATTTGACAGCAATAAAAGTCAAGATGTCAGCCCTAATTTTGGGGTGAAAAACATGCAATTAATGCTAGAATTTGTCTTTTTATATTTATTAAATGCAAACCCTTTCAATAGGGAATAACAAATAGACATTAAATTGCTATTAAATGTAGATTTAAGCTAACCCTAACCATAGTTACAATATATTAAAGAGAAAAAGAAGAAATTAAAATGACCACCACTAGCTAGTCTAATGTCTTCTCTCAATTGCACAATAGAGTCAATGTTGGGAAGGTCCATGATAAAGGAACCTAGATGAGGTGCACAAAGGACTAAGAAACCTCTCTTAGAAACCCTTACTACTTTCTCCAAATGGAGATTTAAGGTCAAGTGATGCATGAACCAAGTTCCCTTGATGGATTCTTGAAAGATTGATTTTGCAAAGCATAAAGAAACAAGATTTCATAAAAGATACTGCACTTTTTAATATGGTACATAGAAACCCTAATTTCAGAAATTTGCATGCACAAATGGAAGCAAATCAACAATTAACTTGCACCATTCACTCAAGAATGACTTCATCAAACCAAGAAAAGTCTTCTTGGCAAAAATATCTCTCCCAAGACAATTAACTCCACCAAGATCACATTGCATCCAAGAAAAAAGAACAAGAGAGATAATGTGCACCTCTTAAGAGAGAGAAAGAGAGAGAGAGAGAGAAGTGTTGTGATATGTAATGTCCCCATCATTTTGAGCATCAAGTGTATTTTTGCAATTTTTGGTATTTTTGTAATTTTGGTAAAACAATGGCAAAAAGGTAATTTTGGTACTCTGTATTCTGGTAAAAGGGTGGAAAACAGGTCAACTCAATAACAAAATAAAAAGGAAATTTCTAGAAGTTGCTCAATGAAGAATTATAAAAGAAGGGAGGATCTCGTTTGTGCATCATCCTGACTCACCATTTCTTATTGTTGCTGAAGTGGAGCTCAAGCGAGTTCAGACTAAGGGTTTCAAGTGAAATCCTCACTCTAGTTTTGCTCGATTTCATTGCCACCCTAGCTAGTCTCCCACTTTCGGTGAATCGGTGGAATTCCTTGCCACCCTAGTTGGACATCTATTTGCCAGATTGATTTCTAATTTCCTTACAAGGATTTTGGAGCTAATTCTTTGATTGCAGGAAGAGATCACTTGCAAAGGGGCTGAGTTACTTTCTAAAGAGGGACGAATTGACAATGAGGCCGAGTTTACCCACAGAGGCCGAAATTATCTTTTTGAAAAGGCCGAATTGCTAATTATCCAGGAGGGGCCGAGTGCTTTGATTTAAAGAGGCCGAGTTCAGTATTTTGTGGGGGGCGAATTCTTCTTTTTTCTCAAGGCTGAGTTCTATTCCAGAATGCAAATAATTGGGTCGAGTTGCTTGAGTGGGGAGGTCAAATTTCCTTATCTCAATGGGTTGAGTTAGTAAAATTTCACAGAGGACAAGGTCATGTATTAGGTGGGTTGAATTTTCTCATCACCTGGAGGCCGAGTTCTGAAGTGGGATCTCTTTACAAGGGTCAATTTTGAGGGACGAATTCCTACAGAGGAGCCAAGTACATTTCTAGAATTTTGTGTGGGAGGTTAAGCACAATTTGAGAAGGGCCGAGTTGTTATTTTGTGGAGGTTGTGCTCTTTCAGAAGGGCTAAGTTGGTGTTTCCATCGGCAGAAAATATCTTTCAAGGTTCCACACTCCAGCATTTGTGTAAGAGAATTATTCGAGCTAATGCAATGATAGAGACATTTTTGGGAAAATTTAACAGAGTTTATTTACTTGCTGCTGCAAATATTATAGTTTGTTCTCAATATGTTGGACAAAATTATTGAAGTATTTGTTGATAGTGTTCTTCCAAGTGTGTGACAAAGATTGCATGCCATCTGTTTGTTAAAAGTCTTGTTGAGATGTTATCCTTGTCGTCATTGATGGCTCAAACAAAAGGCAGTACCTGTCTAGATTTCATGAGAACAAATGCTAAAAGTAGATGCTAGTATTCAATACCATTGTGAAAAAGAATACCATTCTCCCTTAAGTGTTTCTTGCTAGAAAATAACCAATGACTTGTCTGCTATAAGGAAATCATACAATGTTGAAATTATACAACAGATTGAACCCTGTATAAGCCACATCCTTGGGAGAAATTCCAAGATAGTTGCACTTATCGCAATATTATCGGAATTATCGCGATAATATCGCCAAAAACAACCTTGGTGATAATCTCAGCGGTAATTATCACCATAATTTTCCCTTTTGAAAAAATTGTGATAATTTCAATTTATCATGATAATTTCAAAATTATCACCCGCTATGTCAATTTCAACTTATTAACATTTTTTTTCTTTTGACCCTAATTTTTTAAAAGTGAGCTGGGGGATTGAGCTGTGAGGATACTTTTTTGACTATTTCCATCAAGCAAACAAGGGAAAATACCTAGTAGTTAATGGTAACATTACCATTAATTGACTCAGGATGTTTGAGAGTGGTTCTGTCCTCATTGGATTTCATATGGAGAAAGTAAAATTTTAGATTCCACTCAAAATCTAGCAGACTTAATAGTTTTTAGGATTTCAGGATTGACAAGATTACAATGTTTCTACTACATTGTATGACGTACAAGGCTATGGAACTAACATCACCAAGCCGTCTATGTACCTTGATGTTGGTGGCATTAACTGTTGAGCTCCTCCACCATGATCGTACTAAAAATGTATACTTCACTCAATTGTTCATGACCCTAGTAAAATTGTACACTTTACTCAAGCATAATAATTGATTAAGATGTTAAGCTTTTTCTATCTTATTTTAATGCTTGGAGGGTGATCTTGATGAGGAGGATCCTAACATAGACAATGATTTTGATGTTATGTAGCTATTTGTGGTAGCATGATTTTCTTTGGACTTCAGAGGCCATTTAGAGCCTCTCTATTGATCTTTTTTTATTTAGAGATGGCTTGCACCCGAGACATTTTGATTATATGCACCCTTGCTATATACATGAGAAATTTTTCATATTTTTGTATAATAATTTGGATTCATATGGATGCACGTGAATTATATGTTGTTTTCAAAATTTGAACATTTTACGTATTTTTTCATCAGCCTATATTATGGTCTAGTTAAAGATGTTGTGACCATTTTCCATCAAGCAAACAAAGGGAAATATGTTGTTTCCATTGCCATGATTCATCTTTATTTTGATTTTGATTCCGTATCATTCTATTTGATCTTATGACTCATGACAATTATCATATTTCAATATCGATGTCTGATGTATCACTTGATATCTTACACATATTATATATCGATTTATTTTCATATTTATGTAGCAATGTGTTTGTTTGAGGTTGATGTTGTTTTAGAAGTTAAAACATTGAGAAAAAAATTATTATTTTTGTATTTTTTTTAACTTTCTAAATAATTTTCGGTATTTTCCCCGATATTGCTGATAATTTAAATTTTGGACCCTCGACGATAAATTGTCAATAACGATAAATGTAACATTGATTCCAACTAAAGATCATTACTTTAAAGGACAAGTATCTTCTACCCAAGATCACAATTTACTTGATCTTTTGTGTGGAGTGAGGAATACTCCAAGATTGATCATAGATTTGGTTATAACTTATCACCAGTGACCATCTTAAGTTTCTTTTATTTCCTTTTTCATTAAAAAATGCATCTGTGTTGTTTATGGGTTTGATGAGTAATGATTTTGATTAAATCTAGGATGGATTTGTCATGGTGCTTCTTGATATTTGTTGCAGTATAATCCAAGTCAAAGAAATAGCATGGTCAACAACTCAGATTGGTCTTGTGGAATAGAACCTATGGATAGTTAACATTCAAGTGTAATATCTAAGATATCTCATTCATAAACAAGCATAAGAAGGATTCCTTAGAAGATTCAAGCGATTATCAATTAACCAACTCCAAAAAGTTATAGTAAAAGTTTCACGGGTTTGATTGTATATTATGTGATATTCCCACTTAGCAATATTGTTAAGGGAAATATCAATCTTGCCCAATTTTGTCTTATTTCATGTTTGCACTTAAGAGACGTGAGTTCAAAGGTCCCGCATGAATTTTGGGATTAAGTGGGGGCCCAAACATTAGGAAGGAAGGGAAATATTGCGGCTCTAGTGGAGCATGGGGGCCACTCCATGGAGAATTATGGCCCACATGTGGAAGACTCTCTCATTGGAGCAAAGTTGGTGGGGAAATTCGAGTTGGGCCCACATGGGCATCTTGGAGGTTCTTTGATAAATAGAGCAAGAGGCACTCATTTTGGTCATTCAGTCATCTATTCAGAAATTGTGTCTTTGACGTAGTACGCTTGAGTTGAAGCCAAGTCTGCGATGTTGTTTAGCACACGAATGTCTCCGAGCAAAGATCTCAACCCTTTCTTCGATGGACTTCGAGTGCCAACCCAAGAAGGGAATCCGACATATAATAGTTCATACCAGCAGTAGGGGGTGCGAGTTTGTGGAGAGGATTGGCAGCAACAACACAGGGACTGTGCAATTCTTGAAGAAGGCACGCTTGGAGGTTGAAGAGTGAAGGGAGTTAGGGGCTGAAACTTGAGGTGGAGTCTGGGGAAGTGTTGTGGGGGCTTTTCCAACATTTTGGCAAAGAAGCAAATGCAACATTTGCTATAGGTTACGTCTTTTGCTTCTGGAGGAGGGCCAAGCATTTGGGGGTCAATTTTGGAGCGTCAAAAGTAGGACAAACCCTTTCTTAGTTTTTCTGGGTTTAGTGAGGAGAGGCCAAGATTAATTTGGCATAATTTTTTGGGTAGATTTGAGGGGTCAAATAGGGGCCCCAACTCAACCAACAACTAGAGGAGCTAGGGGAAAATTGGACCGAAATTCCAACGTCAACATTTGGTCAATTCCTTCGTGGGATTTTGTGGGTTATTGGTGGAGATCCCGAAGTTAATTTCCCGAAATTTTCTAAGCATCCGAGGAGGCCCTAGCATTAGTTCTTTGCAGCCAGCAGCATATTTTCTGGGCAGTTTCTGCGCAAAGCCAGGAGAGAGTAGCAGCAGATTTGAGAGGGATTTCTTATTGTTCATTTGGGCTTAGCTAGCTTGCCTTGAGCAAGCCCAGGTCCGCTCTTTCCAACACCACATTGTACCCTCTTATTGATTAATAAAATTGATCAGATCAGCGCAACTCATGAAGATTTATGGTTGTTAAATGTGTTGTAAATTTTTGTATGTGTTTTGCTATGTTTTCTTTATTTAACATTGTATATTTCCATTAGGAATATTACAGTGGTATTAGAGCATGATTTTGGCTAGCTGTGGGTCGAAGTCACACAAATGCTCAATTGTTGTTGTGGACTAGAATTCCAAAGGCTAAAACGATAGTCCCACATTATTCTCCAGATTGAACTTATTCCCAATAATATCTCACCAGGAGAAACTTGAAAATGTTACTAGGAGCATCGAGGGGCATCTCGAAGAGTATTGTCAAGAAGGGCAGCAACCCGCAGATGAAGAAAATAAGAGGAGCATGATAGTTGAACAAAACACTAGTAGTAATATTGCAGACACAAAGATGGGAGGCAGAGGTAGTGACAAAATGAGAGAGAACATACCCATGGAGGAGGGAGTTCATCTAGATACGTTCTAGCCGGTTGAGCATGAGGTTAATGGCATGCAGGAGGAGCACAAGGATACACCTAGTGTGACGCAGGCGTCACCCCAGTTGGACCTTCCTTTGGTAGCCCCAGTAGACAGAGGAGTAGGTAATTGAGAACACCCCCATTAATGAGGTATCCATTGATGAGGCATCTCGGTCTATGGCAGAGCTTCAAAATGGAAGCCACCTACAACTGACTGATGAGCATGTCTTGCGTGTTTGGTTGTCTATGGAGGAGCAGTTGGAGGCTCATGTCAAGCCCATGATGGAGGAGGATGTGCAACCATCCTTTGGGCTAGCCACTGATGAGGGGCAGCATAGAGATGACACATTGGGATTCCAATATAGTTCGCTTTAGGGGCACGCTGACAGGATCTACAACGTTATCAGCCCACCCCTACAAATTCCATTGGGAGAGGCAGAGTTGCCTAGACATACCAGAGGGGATGACCAGGTTAGCAACACTATTGGGTCACCTTTGCCCATTGGAGTGGAGGAGACGAAGCTACCTAGTCAAAAATCATGTGTTGACCTGGATAGAGGGATGAGACGATTGGAGTTACACAAGGTGCAACATCCGCATGTCAGGGTTGTTCTATGTGTAGGAGTTCGTGCTTTCGATCCCTTTCTTAGGGTTGGATGGCGAGAGATTCTGAGTTGGTACCCAGTGGAGTGGAGTGGACTCATGGAGATGGTCATAGTCTGGAGTAAAGCTCAGTGGGAGCTCTTAGACACCAAGGGCACTAGAGGCCCAGGTTGGCATTAGGATCCAGGTGGAGCTCCCTATCTGATATCAGACATGTGGGATGGCTATGGCATTGATGGGGTTATCAACCCAGTGACTGAGCACATACATTCTTGTTGATTTGGGGAAGCATTGGATGTGCTCTAGCCACGAAAATTGGTAAAGAGGCTAAAGCACATGAGATCTCCAAGACCAAGAAATGGTTTGGGCAGAATCTAACTAGTTTGGGAGATATTAAAATAATTAATATTTTTAATGGAGTTCCTAAGTCTAAACTTAGGAAAAATAAAATATTAATGTGAATTGATATAGAACTAAGCTAGAATGATCCAAAATTCATGGATCAAGCCAAATCTAATCTTATTCATTGATGGACCAACGAGAAAAGTATAAGAAGAGGCTTGAGGGTCAGTTGGAGAATACACTGAGGGAGACCAGTTAGTTCGATTTCTGGAGCGGGGTTAGCTGAGAAATTCAAACTAGTGGTCTGGAGAGTAGCAAGAGGCAGCAAGTATGGAATAGAGAATCGGGATCAACCACAAAAGACCAGCGTAGAGGCAGTAAAGGCAGACGCAGAGGCAGCAAGAGACTACGCAATCACTAGAGGGCCTGCGTAGGTGACGCAGAGAGGTCCAGGACTGTCGCAGACAAGCAAGGGCCAACACAGAGTATCTGGGAGCTACGCAGAGGTCAGCCAGGTTGACACTGGGAGTGTGAGAAGTGCTGGAGAATTTTTTCTCTCTGTTGGGTAAGCCAGTTTGGCACCCTGTTGTACTGAAGAACTGTTGAATAATAAAATCCTCCCTTGTTGCACTGATTTTCCTAATTTGGGTTTTTCCGAGGACTACTGTCCAAAATACTTGTGTCGATTCTTTTGCATGTGTTTGTTTTTGTATTATGGTGTGATATCTGCAGTAGAATTTATTTTAATATTTATTAAAGGAATTTCATAAATAACTTATTGGAAATAAGTAGGCAACGTAAATCAGATGTTGCAGTGATAGAATTTTCACATGGTATCAGAGCCAAGTTATTAGAGATAGGAAGGGAAAATCAGTTATAGGTCGAGACCATGATGCAGAGGCATCCACGTCAGGGGATTCGCACATATTTTCAGCAAATAGCACAAAAGAAAGAGATTTCTATTTCTCTATGTTGGCTTCTAGGTTGGAAGAAGAAGTGGCTTGTATGACTAGTTCTGCATCATCAGAAGTATGGTATATAGACAATGGAGCCTCTTGGCATATGAAGGAAATCAAGGAATTTTTCTCAGAATATCGATAAGAGAAGATGAACTTTCAGATCACCATGGGGAAAGAGGCAAAGTGTACTCTAGTAGGGAAGGGTACCATAGTTTTTCAAACAGAATCAGGAGAACGGTTCCGTGCTACAAATGTGTTGCACGTACCAAGATTGGGGATGAACTTACTTTCCGTGTCGCAACTTCAAAGCAAGGGCTATGACGTCTACTTCATCAAGAAGAACGTATACGTCAAATACCTGAGCTGGAAAAAGAAAGTGTAGATCGAGATCAAAAGTAACAAGTTGTATAGATTACAACTGGAATCACCAATGGCACTAATAGGCAGTCATGGAGACAAGGACTTGAACGAACTATGGCATAGAAGAATGGGACATTTGCACCATGGGGCTCTGAGAATTCTTAGAAGCACTGTAACAGGAGTTCCGGATCTTAGTACAGAACGAGATGATGTATGCAGAGGATGTGCTCTAGGAAAGTATGCCAAGATAGCATTTCCTAGGAGTAAACACATGGCCAAGAGTGTACTAGGATTGATACACTCAGATATCTGTGGACCTATGTCCACCAAAGATCTTAGTGGTGCCAAGTATTTCCTCACTTTCATTGATGACCACTCAAGGAAAACTTGGATTTATTTTCTGAAAACCAAGGACAAGGTTTTCTGTCGATTCAAAGAGTTTAAGGCTCTGGTGGAGAATCTGACTGGGAAGAAAATAAAAGTTTTGCGCTCAGATAATGGTGGAGAGAATGTCGATAAGGACTTCATTGATTTTTGCGCTAAGGAGGGCATCAGAAGAGAGTAGACAACGCCTTACAATCCGAAGCAAAATGAAGTAGTAGAAAGGAAGAACAGAACTATTGTAGAAGCAGCTAGGTCCATGATGTATGATCAGGATATCCCAAAATTCTTGTGGGCAGAAGCATGCAACACAACAATCTATGTTTAGAACAGGACTCCTCATCAAGCGTTGGGAAAGATTACTCCAGAGAAAGTTTTCACAAGGAAGACGCCTGAAGTCAGTCATTTTAGGATATTTGGAAGTTTAGCACATTGCTGCATACCCAAGGAAAAGAGGAAAAAGTTGGATCAAACTGCAGAAAAGGGATATCTAGTGGGATATAGTGAGAACACTAAGGCATACAGAATCTATCTTCCAGGGAGCAGGAAGGTAGTGGTTCAACGAGATGTAAAGTTCATGGAAGATAGGGCTTTCAGAAAATCTCGTGAGATGCCTTTCGAGGAGCAGTCAAAAGAAGAGTCGTTGGTGAAACCTGTTCAACTAACAGAAGTAAAGAATTCTTCCTCGGATCAAGAAGATTCACAGGATGAGGAGGAGCTAACAGAAGCACCTGCTAGCAGGGGAAGAACTAGCATGGAACTTCGTCATATTTTGCGAGATGCGGAGGACTTCATCAGTGCACCAAGAAAACAGCCAGATAGATATCAGGCATTAGTGGCTCAGGATAGGGAGCCTGCCAATTTCTAGGAGGCAGCTCAACATCACGTTTGATTAGATGCGACGGTAGAGGAGTACAACTCCATAATGGTGAAAGATGTCTGGTAGGTAGTGCCTAGGCCTCAAGACAAATCAATAGTAGATTCAAGATGGATCTACAAGATCAAATACGCTACAGACGGCAGTGTTGAGAAATACAAGGCCAGGTTTGTGGCTAAGGGGTATGCTCAAAAGGAAGGAATTGACTACGAAGAGACCTTCGCCCTAGTAGCCAAGTATACATCTATTAGAACCGTGATATCTCTTGCAGCACAGATGGGGTGGGAGATTCATCAAATGGATGTCAAAATGGTGTTTCTGAATGGGGTAATAGAAGAAGAGGTATACATTGAACAACTAGAGGGCATTGAGACACATGAGAAGAAGTCTCATGTATGCAAATTGAAGAAAGCCTTGTATGGGCTAAAACAGGCACCTAGAGCATGGTATGGTCAAATCAATGGCTACTTGCAGAAGATGGGATTTGTCAAGAGTGACGCGGATCCGAATCTCTACTATCTGGTTTTAGAGAATGAGCTGCTAATCTTAGTATTGTATGTGGATGATCTCTTTCTGACAGGATCATCCAAGCTCATTGGGGATTGCAAGAAGAATCTAGCCACATAATTCGATATGAAGAATATGAGAGGAATGCATTACTTCCTAGGGCTGGAAGTTTGGCAGCAGAAGGGAGAGATCTTCCTTGGGAAAGGAAGGTATGCTACAGAAATCCTGAAAAGATTCATGATGTAGGACTGTAGACCCATGGCTACTCCAATGATCACCAACTGGAAGACTGATGCATCAGAAGACAAGGATGTTGATCCCACCCTATACAGGTAGCTCATAGGGTCCTTGATGTATCTGGTCAATACCAGGCCAAATATTTGCTATGCTGTCAACACCCTCAGTCAGTTCATGGTGGAACCAAAGAGGGTGCACTGGGCAGCAGCCAAACATGTTCTCAGGTATTTATAGGGAACAGTCAATTATGGACTCTTGTACACCAGGGGTAAGCATATCAGATTGAGTGGATTTACTGATGCAAATTGGGCAGGAAGTTCAGTGGACTGAAAAAGTACCTCTGGGTATTGTTTCAACATTGCATCAAGGATGACTTCATGGTGCAATAGGAGACAAAAATTCGTGGCTTTGAGCTCATCTGAGGTGGAATATATGGCGGCGAGCACAGCTTCGTGTGAGGCCATATGGCTTAGAAAACTGCTTGTGAACCTATTCAGAAGGAAAATGGAGGCGACCAGGGTCATGTGCGATAATCAGAGTTGCATCAAGCTCTCTCAGAATCCAGTGTTTCATGATCGGCCAAAGCATATTGATATCCGGTGTCACTTTGTCAGGGACTGTGTCCAACGAGGAGCTGTACAGTTGAGCTACACTCCTATTGGAGAACAGGTGGTGGACATCCTCACCAAGGCCCTTGGAAGGACAAAGTTTGATTACTTCAGGGAAAAGATGGGGATGATAAAGAACTCGTTTCAGTAGCAGAAATGGGGGTAAGAGCAGCACGGATGCAGAGGGAGTTGCAGTGCAGTTGCAGTGTTGGGAGAAAAGGACCAGTAGCAGCACAGATGCAGAGGGAGCTGCCGTACAGATGCAGCAGTGGCAGTAGCAGAGCCATGGGCAGCAATACAGGATGCAGCAAAGCAGAGAATGTTGAGTAGGGAGGCTTAGAATCAACACATGGACCGATGTTGCATGATCAGGGTGATACTCAGTGAGGAATATTACTAGAGCACATTCCTCGCTAAGAGGGAGTGTTGATTTGGGGTAGCATCGGATGTGCTCTAGCCACGAAAATTGGTGGAGAGGCTAAAAGCACATGAGATCTCCAAGACCCAGAAATGGTTTGGGCAGAATCTAGCCTGTTTGGAAGATATTAAAATAATTAATATTTTTAATGGAGTTCCTAAGTCTAAACTTAGGAAAATAAAATATTAATGTGAATTAATATAGAACTAAGTTAGAATGGTCCAAAAGTCATGGATCAAGCCAAATCTAATCTTAGTCGTTGATGGACCAACGAAAAAAGTATAAAAAGAAGCTTGAGGGGCAGTTGGAGAATACACTGAGGGAGACCAGTCAGTTTGATTTCTAGAGCGGGGTTAGCTGAGAAATTCGAACTAGTGGTCTGGAGAGTAGCAGGAGGCAGCAAGTACGGAACAGAGAATCGGGATTAGCCACAGAAGACCAGCGCAGAGGCAGACGCAGAGGTAGCAGGAGATTGCGTAGTCACTAGAGGGCCTGCGTGGGTGACGGAGAGAGGGCCAGGGCTGACGCAGAGTGTCTGAGAGCTAAGCAGAGGTCAGCCAGGCTGAAACTGGGAGTGGGAGAAGTTCTGGAGAATTTTTTTCTCTCTATTGGGTAAGCCAGTTTGGCACCTTGTTGTACTAAAGAATTGTTGAATAATAAAATCCTCCCTTGTTGCATCGGTTTTCCCACATTGGGTTTTTCCAGGGACTGTTGTCCAAAATACTTATGTTGATTCTTCTGCATGTGTTTGTTTCTGTATTATGGTGTGATATCTGCAGCAGAATTTATTTTAATATATAGTGAAGGAATTTCATAAAGAACTTATTGGAAATAAGTAGGCGAGGTAAATCAGATGTTGTAGTGATAGTATTTTCACACTACAGTGTTATCAGCCCACCCCTATGCATTGGATTGAGAGAGGCGGAGTTGCCTAGACATACCAGAGGGGATGACCAAGTTAGCAACACTATTGGGTCACCTTTGCCCATTGGAGAGGGGGAGACGAAACTACCTAGTCAGGTCTCATGTGTTGACCCGAATAGAGGGATGAGACGATCGGAGTTGCACAAGGCACAACATCTGCATGTCAGGGTTGTTCTATGTGCGGGAGTTTGTGCTTTCGATCCCTCTCTTGGGGTTGGATGGCGAGAGATTCTGGGTTGGTACCCGATGGAATGGAGTGGACTCATGGAGATGGTCATAGTCTAGAGTAAAGCTCAGTGGGAGCTCTTAGACACAGAGGGCACTGGAGGCCCAGTTTGGCATTGGGATCCAAGTAGAGCTCCCTATCTGATATCAGACATGTGGGGTGGCTATGGCATTGATGAGGTAGTCGACCTAGTGACTGAACACATACATTCTCTAAGGGAATTCCAGTCAGCATTAGCATGTAAGCAGTTTGTAAGTGGGATCCATGGATTGTATTGGAATGTTGGTTGCGCATGGGTTCGCAAGATGATTAGCATTCTCTTGCTAGAGCTGGTGGGAGGAGGTGGCACAGGTAGGCCACCGAACTGGGCATGGTGTGGAGACGATATTGGGAACAAGAGTCACTAAGGATTGGCACAGCAAAGATATCCCCTTTAGCAGGTGTGGAGTTAGGCCGCTTAGGTTTACCTGGGTAGATGAGGAGGTGTAAATCACTCCGTGGTAGGTGTACTAGCAATGTGGTGGTTGCATGGCCACATATGGGATTCCCTATGGTACATGGGGGCATGGCATTGAGCATTGGTACCCATGGGTGCATGGATTTGTGCCACGGATTTTAGTGTTATGTAGAGGAGTGTAGTGGTACGTATGTGTGTGCAACCGAGCAAGATGATGCACAACAGGTTGTCAGTGTTGCCGCCAAAGAGATATCCTGATGAGGGCATCAAGCACACCATTGAGTTTTTCACACTCAGATTTGAAGAGCGATTTGATCACAGGGCTGATAGTGAGCTTCCATTTATCACTCTCCAGCATTGCACAGTAACATAGGGGACTTGGATATCATCTCTTGATGCTCTCATCAGGAGCAACAAGACCCATGAGGTTCATCTGAGATAGTTGTACGAGAAACAAAGCATTGGGAGAGAGGCTTTCCAGTTGTGGCATATGGTCAGGACATGAGTTGGTGGATGCAGGCTTGGGGTAGTCTGATCTCCTGTAGAGGTAGCACTTGCACCACCCTTCAGCCCACACTCTGGGTGATACATGATCCCCTTTTGGTGAGACATTCTGAGGTGTCTCTGGAGCATCTACAACAGTTGGTGGACCTTGCTTACAGGCAAATGTTTAGACTCTGGGCAGTATCGAGGAGCACTTTTAGGAGGCAGTATGACAGATCCCACTGTGTGGTATGGCAGGCGTAGGGTTGTGCCGCACGCACCAAATTGGTTTGTGATGTATGGGGTTCATATATTGATTGCATGCAGGGACCTAATACGTGGTACAAGTTGGTTCCATCACCTGTCAGGACTATGCCATAGTCATTCTGGCTGTGGGATTCACGGGTTTGGTTGGTCGATTGGACACTCTGCTTCGTGGTGAGTGGAAACAGGACGAGGTATGACCCAGCTCACCCTTGGTTTGACATGTGGGGGAGCGTTGAGGCCTTGGTCACATGGCAAGGTTGATTTTCCTTGTTATCGCTACGGATCAGGGTGAGTGTTGGATGGGTAGGAGTTGACATCATGGAGGTGCTTGGTCTAGATGGGTTGGGACTCCATAGATGTTTTGCCATCAAGTCCTAAGAGAGGTGGATACAACTTAAGCATGAGGGGCATACTGTCATGATCAGAGTTGCGCAGTGACAGCATAGTGGCACCCTTTTTAGAATAGCGTGGGATCCGGGCATCATAGAACTTGGCAGTACAACTACCCTTGGGGATGAGCAGATTTCTACAGTGGAAGATCATTCAGATATTCCATTGGGCTTTGGTGACTCGTTGATGGCATGGGGGACTTCATTAGCATGGCAGGTGGGCTAGCAGGATGATATCAGCAAAAGCTCACGTGAGTGAGACACTATCTATGCAGGGATTGGGTGGTATCTTCAAGAGTATACCCCTGGAGTGCATGGGATGGCCTACGTGGTATGACAACTTCACGAGGAGTTGGGTATAGTGCCACGTTATCATGATCCCCTACTCACCGATGGAATATAGGGGACTTCTGGTACTTATACCAGGCACGATAGTGAGTGTTGCGAGGGGAGCTTCAAGTGGGACGGGATGGCTTGGGATCCTGGTATTGAGGGATTCTTCATGCCAGGATAGTGCAGAGGTCAACGACGAATCAGTGAGAGAGTATCTCTATGAAATTCATCATGTTAGGTTTTGTAGCATTAGATGTGTTCTAGTCACGAAATTTGGTGGAGAGGTTAGAATACATGAGATATCCAAAACCGAGAAATCGTTTCTGTAAATTCCACCTAGAGATGACTTAATTAGATTATTAACCAATTTTTTTAATGTTTCCTAAGTCTAAACTTAGGAAAACTAGTTAATTAATCAGAATTAATTAAGTCAAGGTGAAAATTCTCTAGAAACTCACACGGATCGATTTAGAAATAATCTGAGCCATCGATTAAGATTTAATATTGATCTTTGGAGTCCCAACATGAAGATATAAGAAGGAATCGATGTGGTGATGGAGAAAATACCAGTGCGGATACTCAGTTGCCCAGGCAGTTCGATTTTCTCAGTAGTAGAGACTCACCAAAGAAGATAGAGCCAGAGGATAAGTAGCAGGTGGAAGAGGAAGTCAGCGGCATTTCTAGAGGAAGTATTCCAGTTTCAGGAGAGGCAGTGAGAGGGAGTGCGAAATTCCCGAGGATCTGCGCAGAGATTGACGCAGAAGGATCTGTGGGGTGAGAGAAAATTCTCACAATAATTTTGCTAGTATTTTTTCTCAGATTAGATCGCTAGTGGAGCATCTAAATTAATGTACTTAGATTTGCTACTGAAGAATAATAATAAAACCCTCATCTACTGCACTGGTTTTACCAAGTTGGGTTTTCTAGGGACAATTGTCCAAAAACGACTGTGTTAAATTTTTGTGTGTGTGCTAGAATTTCTCAGTTTCTAGTATGTTATTTTCCATAGTATTTTTATGGTGAAAATTGCAGTAGTGATTTATTCATTGTTTGCCATAACAAATAAACTACATAATTAAATTTACAGTTAGGAGAATAATTTCCAGTCACTGCAATAGATGAAATTTTCATATGGTATCGGAGCTTGAGTGATCATCCAGGAAGCTCATAAGCGAAGGTGAGAATACCGTTGTTCAATGGGAGAAGCAAGCTGAAATTCTCAAACGCAGTGTAGTACCCAAACAGGCAAGCCGAATTGCTGGGGCAGAAATTTGATTTTCAGATTGTAGGGTTGCAAAAAAGTCGAATTGCCCAGGTTAGTAATTCCAACAGTCAGAGGGAGCAACCGTTGTTGATTTTTGTAGCATTGGTTGTGTTTTAGCCACGCAATTTAGTGGAGAGGCTAGAATACATGTATTCTCCAAAACCCAAAAATCGAATCTGGAAATTCCACCTAGAGACGACTTAATTAAAATAATTAATTTTTTTTAATGGTGTCTAAGTCTAAACTTAGGAAAACTAATTAATTAAAGGGTATTAATTAAGTCATGGCGAAATCTTCTAGAAGAAGACATACATCGAGTTTTAGTTAACCTTAGCCATCGATTACGTTTTAATCTTGGTCGTTGAAGCCTCAATGAGAGATTATAAGAAGAACTTCGATGGGGATTGGAGAACACACTTGGAGCCACTAAGGATTCGATATTGCTGGGAAATCGAACTCTAAAGTAGTAGTTGTGTGTTGTTGGAGGTGATTCAGTAGTTTCAAAGCAGTGGGAGAGGGGTAGGGATAGTAAGGCCAAAAGGAGTTTTTTCTAGTCCTGTGAGTGTAGTGCAGAGAGGCAGCGTACTCCACAAAGAGGTTGATGCAGTGCAGAGAGGCAGTGTAGAGCTTCAAGGGGAGATCCATATTTTGCTGAGGAGAAGTCGAGATTCAATGGCAGGAGCCAGAGTGGGAGCCTGGACGCCAGAAGATCGAGTTTCTAGAACAACAGTTGATCAGCAGAGTGAGGGAGAAGCTAGTCCAAGCAAGGCTGACGTAGATCTGCATAGTGTGAGGCAAAGGCAGCAAGGAGTAGCTCATCTTGAGCTAAGGTTAGGTTGGATCGTCGGTGGAAGTGAGATTTTTCTCACTAGACTTTTGTCAATCATTTTCTCTATTTGGAAAGCTAGATTTGAGCTTCCATAGATTTGTACTCATATTTACTACTGCATAATAATCAAACCCTCAACTGTTGCACCGATTTTCCCACATCAGGTTTTTTCGGGGACACTGCTCCAAAAATAATGGTGTATTATTGTGTGTGTGCATCCATTCTTCAAGTGTTTTTATTTCTTCCGCAGTATTGTATTTGTGAAGGCTGCAGTGTATATGTTTCGATATTTTCCATAGGAAACTGTAAGTAATTTGTTTGATTAATTTAACAAATAGAAGAACATTATCAGTTGTTGCAATAGGATTCGGGGTTAGCTGGATTTTCACATGGTATCAGAGCACAGTTCATAACCCAAACAGCTCAGAGTAGAAAGGGAGAAGGAGGGTCAAATTTCTACGCATGCAACAATTTGAAACCCAGGGGCAACGTATTTCCTTGACCAGGAGGGTCAGCTTTTTGTGGAAATTTTACTTCTCTAAGTGAGTCAACAAACAAGAAAATTTTCCAAATCGGAGAGGACCAGAGACAGAGGGAGTAGCAGCAGTTTCCTTGAAGAGCAAATCTTCAACTAGGATGCAAAATTTGCAACAGTTTACTAGTGCAAATAGCGTCAGGAGGAAGGAAGAGCACACATTGAGGGAATTATTTCCTCAGGAAACTTCTAGCCAAGAAGTTTGAATTTTCCTATCAGAGCAGCAATAGCTATGTGCAGGATCTATCACTCCATAAGGAAGTGCGAATAGCTGCGCAGAGGAGAAGAGGGGGAGAAACCCTATGGAAACTAATACTTTTGGATCTAGGGAGATTAGACTCATTATTGCAGTAGTTGCAGCAACAGTGCAGAAGCATCAGCAGAGCAGTAGTAGCCGCAGTATGAGTAAATCATACTTTGCCATGTTGGCAACCATACCTCTAGGAGTGAAGTGGGGTGATTTGGTTTTGTAGCCCTAGAGAGCTACAGGATGGGCAAGATTCTTAAGGAGGTCCACCTCATGAATCAATACCTTGCTACAGGAGCCCAAGACATGCAGTAGCAGGATGGATTAATGGCAGTTGGTGTTGTTAGGTGCTAAAGTGACAGATGTAGTAGGTAGTAGTGGTCAGATACTAGGCAATGTAGTGTAGAGTTGGCAGCAGTGTAGTTGGCACAAAGGAGAGTTAGCAGCAGTGCAGAGGCTTCAATGACAATGTAGATTTAGCAACAATGCAAAGGCTTCAATGACAGCATAGACTCTAGCAGCAGTCAGAGCTCAGGTGACAGATGCATCATACTGACCACAATTGGTTCAGTATTTTGGATGCTTTTCGGTTGCAGTTGTAGTTGTTGCAGCTGTAGCAGTAGCAATTGGAGAAGTTTGCAGTGCACATGCAGTGTTGGCAACAGTGCAGCAGAGTCAGTAGCAACATAGATGCATCAATCATAGTTGCGCAGTTGTTGATGGGAAGCAGAGCCAAACATCAGTAGCGTAATAGAAGGTGGTGCAGAGACAGGGTGTTTCTTCAGTGGGTTCCAGCGCTAGAACACATTCCTCGCTAAGAGGGAGTGTTGATTTTTGTAGCATTGGTTGTGTTCTAGCCACGAAAGTTGGTGGAGAGGCTAGAATACATGTATTCTCCAAAACCCAGAAATGGTTTTTGGAAATTCCACCTAGAGATGAATTAATTAAAATAATTAATATTTTTTTAATGGTGCCTAAGTCTAAACTTAGGAAAATTGATTAATTAAGGGTATTAATTAAGTCATGGTGAAATCTTCTAGAAGAAGACATGGATCGAGTTCTAGTTAATCTTAGCCATTGATTATGTTTTAATCTTGGCCGTTGAAGCCTCAACGAGAGATTATAAGAAGAACTTCGATGGGGATTGGAGAACACACTTGGAGCCACCAGGAAATCGAACTCCGGAGTAGCAGTTGTGTGTTGTCGGAGGTGATTTAGTAGTTTAGAAGCAGCGAGAAAGGGGAAGGGATAGTAAGGCCGAAGGAACTTTTTCCAGTCCGGTGAGTGCATAGCAGAGAGACAACGTCCTCCACAGAGAGGCTGACGCAGTGCAGATAGGCGGCACAGAGGTTCAGAGGGAGATCTGTATTTTGCTGAGGAGAAGTCGAGATTCAGTGGCAGGAGTCAGAGTGGGAACCCGGAGGCCAGAAGATCAAGTTTCCAGAGCATCAATTGATCAACAAAGTGAGAGAGACATTGGTCCAAGCAAGGCTGACGCGGAGGCAACAAGGAGCATCTCATCTTGAGCTAAGGTCAGTGTCGACTCACCGATGGAAGTGAGATTTTTCTCACTAGATTTTTGTCAGACATTTTCTCTAAATGGAAAGCTAGATTTGAGTTTCCATAGATTGGTACTCAGATTTACTATTGCATAATAATCAAACCCTCAGCTGCTGCACTAGTTTTCCCACATCGGGCTTTTCCAGGGACATTGGTCCAAAAATAATGGTGTATTATTGTGTGTGTGCATCTATTCTTCCAGTGTTTTTATTTCTTTCGCAATATTGTATTTGTGAAGGCTGCAGTGTATATGTTTCGATATTTGCCGTAAGAAACTGCAAGTAATTTCTTTGCTTAATTTCACAAATAGAAGAAACATTATCAGTTGCTATAGTAGGATTCAGGGTTAGTCGAATTTTCACAGCAGCAGCTCAGATTTTCGCTGAGTAGATTCCTTATTTGGACGTAGAGGGTTTTGTTGCAATTTGGAGTTGCAGAATCAGCGTTAGGTGAAAAGAGGAATAACACAGAGTGAATTCTTCAGTATGAACATGTACAGGATTGACATTCAGGAGGCTTTAAATTTGTCTTCCAGGTTGGAGGACAAATTTGCTTGCTTATCAGGATCAACTTCACAAGGCTTCTGGTATATAGACAGTGGAGCATCAGCTCATATGACAAGGGTTAGAGAATATTTCTCCAGCTACAAGGAGGAGCAGATGGACTTCCAAATTACGATGGGAAACAGAACGAAGTGTACTCCAGCAGGGAGAGGTACCATCGATTTTCAGAGGGAGTCAGGAGCAAGCACCAGTGCTACAAATGTATTACATGTGCCAGGATTGGGTATGAACCTGATTTGAGTATTCTAATTACAGGATAAGGGATATGATATCCACTTCGTAGGGAAGAAAGTGTTTGCCAAACACTCAAGATGGAAGAAGGTAAGACAGATTGGAGTTCCAAGAAACAAATTGTACAGGTTACAACTCGACTCTCCAATGGCACTAATAGGCAGTGCCAGTAGCAGGGGGAAGGAACTGAATGAGTTATGGCATAGGAGAATGGGACATCTACACCATGGAGCACTAAAGATGCTCAGGGAAATAGTAACCGAGATTCCAGAACTTGGCACGGAACACCATGATGTGTGCAGAGGATGCGTACTTGGGAAGTATGCTAAGGTAGCATTCCCAAGAAGTGACAACAGAACAGATGGCGTGTTAGGACTTATACATTTAGATATTTGTGGCCTAATGTCCACTAGATCTCTCAATGGTGCCGAATACTTCAAGTTCATCACCTTTATTGATGACCAATCTAGAAAAACCTGGATCTACTTCTCAAAGACCAAAGATGAGGTCTTCGATCGTTTCTGAGAGTTTAAGGCTCTTGTGGAGAATGCGATAGGGAAGAAGATCATGGTGCTTCACTCAGATAATGGTGGAGAATATATTGATAAACACTTCACAGATTTTTGCACGAAGGAAGGCATTAGAAGGGAATGGACATGTTCGTATAATCCACAGCAAAATGGGGTAGTGGAGAGGAAAAACAGAACCATAGTTGGGGTTGCAAAATCTATGTTATATGACCAGGATTTGCCCAAGTTTCTATGGGAAGAAGCATGTAACACGATAGTGTATATTCAAAACTGGACTCCTCATAGAGCATTGGGGAAGAAAACCCCAAAAGGGGTATTCACAAGGAAGAAGCCAAAAGTTAGTCACTTTAGGATCTTTGGTAGCATTGCTTATTGCCACGTGCCAGATGAGAAGCAGGCCAAATTGGATCTGACAAGAGAGAAGGGGTTTCTTGTTGGGTATAGCGAGACCTCCAAAGCATTTAGGATCTACATTCCTAGCAATAGGAAGATTCTAGTAAGACGGGACATAAAGTTCATGGAAGATTGAGCCTTCAATAGATCTTGTGAGATGCTTGCAGGTGATCAGAATCAGCGAGCTGAAGCTCCATTGGTCCAGCAACAAGGGCATCCACAAGGGCAGCCAATGGGACTACCAGTGGGACAGTCCTAGGGATCCAGTATAGTAACTAGTACTAGAGTTTCCTCAGGAGCAGGGAATCCAGTGAGATCTCAAGAAACAAAGCAGCAGGGGCAGGATGAGGAGGAGTTGGTAGAACCTCCCACTACTAGTGGGCAAGCCAACAAAGAGGTTTGTCAAACATTGAGAGATGCAAAGGAGCTTGTTGGAGCTCCTAGGACGAGAAAAAGAGAGTGCAGGCAACTTGACAGATATCAAGCATTGGTAGCTCAGGGTGAAGAACCTTCCAACTTTCTGGAAGCCGCACGACATCAAGTGTGGGTAGATGCCATGGTAGAAGAATACAACTCTATCATGATGAATGATGTTTGGGAGGCAGTTTCGAGGCTTGATGACAGGTTAGTTGTAGGTTCTCGATGGATCTACAAGATCAAGTATGTTGCAGATGGTAGTGTAGAAAAGTAAAAGGCTAGGTTTGTGGCAAAGGGGTATGCACAGAAAGAAGGGATAGATTATGAGGATACCTTCACTCCAGTTGCCAGATACACCTCTATTCGGTCAGTTATATCCCTAGCAGCTCAAATGGGATGGTAGATTCACCAGATGGGTGCCAAGACAACATTCTTGAACATGGTGATAGAGGAAGAGGTGTACATTGAACAGCCAGAGGGATTTGAGACTCATGAGAGGCGCACTCATGTGTGTAGATTGAAGAAAGAGTTATACGGGCCCAAGCAGGCTCCGAGGGCATGGTATGGTCGGATCGAAAACTACTTGCAGCAAATGGGATTCATCAAGAGTGATGCAGATCCCAACCTTTACAATTCGATGGTAGAGGGTGAGCCACTCATCCTAGTATTGTATGTGGATGATATCTTCTTGACACGATCATCAGGGCTCATAGAGGACTGCAAGAGGAACCTGGCAACAGAGTTTGATATGAAGGATTTGGGGTTGATGCGCTATTTCCTAGGATTGGAAGTATGGCAGAAGGACGGGGTGATCTTCCTTTGGCAAGGAAGATACATTACAGACATTCTGAAGAGATTCAAAATGCAAGATTGTAGACCCATGTAAGAGGCCCACGACATGCTCTTTCATGAGAACCACTTTGGACTAGAAATCTTAGCCATTCGTGGAGTATTCCAAGAATAGGATGACGTGTGAGATCATGGATGGGAAGATACAGGATAGCAGGTAGAGGGTGGTACATGACATTATCTACTACAAGCATAAGTTTTACTTGGTGCCAAAGTCACAACTAAAGGATAAGGTTATACAGGTAATGCACAATTCCCCACTAATAGGCCATCTGGGCTACCTTAAAATTTACAAGGCAATTAGAGAGAGATTCTCTTGGAAGGGCCTCCAGCGAGATGTTTTGAGTTATGTCTGTGAGTGTAGAATTTGTCAGTAGAAAAAAGAGGAGCATACACATCCCGCGGGGCTATTGCAACCACTCCCTATTTCAGGCAGGAGTGGGAGAGTATCTTTATGGACTTCATCAAAGGGTTGCCTTCAGTACAAGGATTGTGGTAGTGGACCGACTAAGTATTCCCACTTCGTTGTGATTCCTACTAGGAGTTTAGCTTCCTGGTAACCGAGTTGTTCTTTAGGGAGATTTTACAGTTGCATGGTCTACCCAAGATCATAGTCAGTGATCGGGACAGTAGATTCATGGGCGCATACTGGCAGGAGCTATTTTGATTGGTGGGCACAAAACGCACCCCTAGTACGAGCTATCACCCGCAGACAGATGGACAGATGGAGATAGTAAATAAGTGGCTCAAGGGGTACTTGAGGAACTATGTATCGGGGCAGCAAATGGCATGGGTGAAGTGGTTGCACTTGGGCGAGTATTGTTACAACACTTTGTACCACATATCGATTGGGATGTCACCATTCAGAGCATTATACGATTATGATGCATTATCCTTTGCTGATATGGTGCTTGGTGACAGTCTGGCCCCAATGGCAAAAGATTGGATCCAAGAATGTCAAGATATCCTTAAAGCACTTGTTGACCACTCTATGTCAACGACCCCATAGCAGTACACCCCTTTTTTGCAAAATGGATTTATCGTGTTCGAGTGTTCACGCCTTTCAGATTTCATCATCAGTCGGCAATTTTATAAAGATGTCAACCCACTCTGCATATGTAAAATGTAAATAATCTCAGTATGACTACGTCTATATATAACAGCCTAGGTAAACCTATGGTTTTGGTGATGATCTCCATTTTAGGAGGTTTTTTGTCTCATTGATTCATTTGTGTGTCTAGACACAAATTATTGGCAGAGTTTTTCCCTCCAACCTCACCCCAAAGCTAGGGTGGATTTTGTTACTAAGATCTTAGGCGAGTCCTATTATTTTAGATCAAGTCTATGTAAAAGTGATTTGGGAATAATCTTAGTTAATTAGCTAGATTATTTTATTACAAGTCACTTGGTCTACTGGATTATATTTTGTGTCGCAGAAACGGGTAAATGTTGAGGGTCTATAACGAATGGGTTTCCCCCCTTCATGTATAAAAATGTAAAATCTTCATGTAAAAAATATTTAGTGCACGGTCCCTCATAGTTAGACACCATGGCTAAATATTAGAGGGTTGGAAAAATTATTAATCCCCTTATCAGTCAATTAATTTAATTTTTTGGCAAAATTAAAATTAATCCTAAGCCAGAAATTTAATTAATTTTGTGTCCTAAGCAAAATTAATTTCTCCAATGGTGAAATTCATGGGTTTTAAAGAAGTTGACTTTTAGAGATCCCCAGCCAAGGGAATATTGAGGAAATCAAGAAATTTTGGACCCTTGGAACTTGGTCGTTAGGTCAAAGTCAAATTTTTTCGGAAATTAGCTCAAAATAATTAATTTTGAGTTAAATAAAAATCATTTAAATGAAAATTTCAATTTTTCCTCAAATTAAATAATTTCGATAGAGATGATTAAAGATTAATTAAATCTTTATGAACGGTCGAGATTAATTTGACAAGGATCAAGCCAACTAATCGTTGGAGATTTTACCTATAAACTAGAGGTCAGTGTCAATCTGTCTTATCATTTGAACTCTGAATCATGTACAAAGGTCTCAGATTCTCTTGTATAATTTTTGAATTAATGCAAAAGCCTTTGGGGTTTCAACGTGCTGTGGTGTTCCTCTTCACGAATTTATGGTAACATTGTTTTAAATTTTTGCTTAATGTTATGTGAAAATTATCAATCAATAGCTCTTTTAGAATAATCTGAATACAAGTATCTTATTCAATTTGTTGGATCTAGGGTAACATTCTTAATTTTGATCGAAGTAGCAGGTACCTCTATTTCTTCAGAATTTCATTGTTGTTCTATTTCTCTACTTGGTTTTGATGGTTGATCTAGTGTTTGCAGGAGATCTTTCAAGTTTTCGTTGAGCGTTTCGAGATAGTTCTCGGTTGGACCAGGCAACTCTCGTGAATATTTTTTGAAGAGCCTACTTCACACAAACTCCGGGACTTATCTTAAGGTCAATTATTTTTCCTGTAGGGTGTTTTTGGGCAAGTACCTCTCCAAAATTTTCAAAATCTATTTTTTTAATATTTTGGGAAAAACCGATAGATCTGGTTATTGAGAGCCTTAGATTATCATATCTAGGAGTGGATTTGGACTGATACTCCTCAGATCTGATAGATCGGTAGTTTTTTTTTTGGCTTGGGTTTCTGGGGTTTTATTTATTTTTGTACATCTGGGTTCTGAGTGTTTTGTTTTCATTTTTGCAGGTGCAGATCTGAAGGAATTTTTTTTATTTGAAGCCAAATCTAGGCCCTAGAGGGTAAGATCTAGTCCCAATACCATTTTGCAGGGACATTATTCAAAAAAAAATACAGTCTAAAGGGTTTCAAATTCTCTGAAGATTTCATTAGTTTTGTGAGAGGAAATCTGAAGCAGGGCCATATCATTTTAATAAAAAGAATTTCTGGATTTTTTTTTTTTTAATTTCTAGGCTACCATTTTCTGCTGCATTTTTTCCTCCCTGGAAAATTTCGATTTTTGACCTTCTTCCTTGCTGCGTGCGTTTTTTTTGCTGCTTGCTGCCATCATCCTTCGCTCCCCAAGCTCCTACAAAACCCTCATCCACTGATCTCCCTCTCATTCCTCTGTCTGTGTGCCCTTCCCCCCACATTCCCTGCGAGTCCTCTTAACTCGCAACCCCAGCTCTTTCTACCTGTGTTTTCGTCTCCCTTCCATCACCTGCCTGCCTGCAACCCGCTATCCCTCACCCTTGCTTCTCCCTATCTCGACCTACAAGAAAACTCGCCCATCGAACTGCCCTCGATGTTCGCTACAGCTTCTCCTCCCGCGGCCCTCCATTCCACTCCTCGCTCCTCCTCTCATTTCTCGATCGGCTGTTCGATGTCCCTTCCTCCTTGATCAGCTCCGTGGCCCTATTTTCCTGCAATCGTTGCATCTGCCCTTGAGCTCTATCCTTCACCATCGTCGAACTTGCAAATCCCAAACAAATGCATTCGACTTCCTTTTAATTTATTTTTTATTTTTACCACTGTTTTAATCTTTTGGTTAGGGTTTAATGGTATGCAAACTTGATTTTATTTTTAGTTAGCTTTTTTTAATCCCTTTTTTCTGTTCAAATTATAAAAAAAAAGGAAAACTTAAAAAAATGAATTTTTTTTTATGACTTTGATTTTTTTTTAAGAATCAAATTTCATTTTTTTAATTTAATTTTTGGCTTTTCCCTTTTGTTTTGATTTGTTATAACATTTTGATTTTATTATAAAAAAATTTAAAAAAAAAATCCTTTTTCATTAATGTGACTTTGATATTTCTAGAAAATTAAATCAAAAGAGGACTTTGTGCTTTCACATTAAAAATTTAATTTATTAAGCCTTTTAATATTTTACCTTTGTCACATTAAATTTTTTAATTGATCGTTTACCACATTAAATTTTTTCATAAAACTTAGCACATTAAAAATTGCCTAAAGAATAATTAAATTTTTAATCTAAAGTTCCTTCTTGGGTTTTTATTTGTGTTAAGGGGTTTTCGGACTTTAAAATTTAAAGTGAAACTTTCGTGGCATTAATATTTTAAATTTCTTTATAGTCAAAACACATTTAAATATTTTTTAAAATCATCTGTAAAAGATTGACTATAGAAAATTAACAAATTTTCTGGATTTGGGTCATTTAATGAAAAATCATTTTAATTCTGGAATTGTTAAGTGTTGTAGCATTTAAATTTCATATTTCTTCATGGCATTTAAATTTTTGAAATTTAATTGTTAGAATATTTTGCATGCTAAGGTTATTTTGAGCATTTTCTTCTGCTTCACATCTATTGAGATTGTTCATCATTTAAATTAGCTCTATGCGTAATTTAATTACTTGAATTATTTGATATTGCGTGTTAAATATTTTGCGAATATTTCGAGTAATTATTTAAAATACTTTGTCATGGAATTGTAATAAATTGCATATCTTTTGTTTCCTAAGCTGAGTGTTTTTTTAGCATCTATTGGCATTGCTATTAAATTGTGAAGAAGTTTTTGTTCTCTTTGAGCTACAACTATATCAAAAAAATTTGAAGTAAGCTTGTGGTTTAATTGTGATATTTTAAGGGGTTTATCTTTCAATCTTTGTCTAGTAAATCTTTCAATCTTTGTCTAGTAAAGTGAACATTTCATTTTGGTGATTAAGAGCTTTGAAAATTGCGACATAAGCGTTTATGATCCTCGAGTCTAGCTTCATCTCATCATCTCGTGCATTTACATATTAAGTTAGTTTTGCATAACTAAAATTTACTTCCAAGCATAAGCTTGGTCGATAGAGAGATAGGTACCAATCCATCTTTGCTTCAGAAACCTGTTTTTAATAGTACTTAAAACGGTGACCTTGTAGTCGTCAAAGCCACAGCTCTCTGCAACGTCAAAGGCACCAGTATGTTAGATTTTTAAGAGAGGTATCGTTAATCACACCTCGGTGTGCTTCACCTTATCTTCTCTCTGCTAATTACTACGAAATCAGACTCGATACAGAAAGGATTAAAGGGTCAAAACTTAGATAGACATTTAACTAAAATTTACTAAGATTCCTGCATCTCACATTAGTTTTAGGATCTGCATTTCATATAAGATATTTATTCATCCAAGCAGCAATTGTTAATCAATTACTTAGTCTTAATTTCCCTAGCAAAATTGTTGACTCCATAAGGCAATGGTATCAATCATTCAATTTAATCAAATCATATAAGTATTGCTATATCTTAATCAAGTACTTGGTTGCTTCATTGTGTCTCCTAAACTGGTTGATTCCCAGCTACTTCTTAATTCCACTTCTGTAGGGTCTACCCCTCTTAGCTTGTTGTAGGGAGACAGCTTAAACGGAGAGATTGGGGATTAGGGTGACAACCCCCGATCTGAGCCATTTCGCAGTGCTTAGACATTTTGTGCGACAACATTTTTTTGCGTCGTTGCCAGGGATATTTTATTCTCAGCGCTTCAACGACATTTTATCTTCATTCTCCACATATCATCTTTATCATTTTTGTCGACAACAGCAACATTTTTTGGCGCCATTGCTGGGGACCAATTTATTGGACCTTGGCTTTACGACATTCATCTTTCCTCTTCATCTTTCTATCTTCCATTTTAGCCGACAACGCCAACATTTTTTGGCGCTTTCTGTCCTTGATCCTCATGACATTTTTCTAATCATCTTATATTTTGTGCCATTCATTAGCTCGTCAAATGGCACAACATTTCCTGGTGCCATTTGATCTCTTCATCTTTTCATCGCCTTATTTTTTTCCTCTCACTAATCCTTTCATATTGTTGGTTTCCTATTTCAGTGGCAACTCCATTTATTCATCCATTATTTCTCATACAAGAAACCTTCCCTAGTATCCATCTATTTCTCCTTAACTAACCTTTCGATTTTTGCCTTTTGGATCTTACAGCTAAATTCATGCTCAAGTGGCAACTCCACTTCTTTCATTTCTTACAAGAATTTTTGCTAGAAGCTCACTTCTTGGGGATCTCTTGATTTTCTTGAGCAAGGATCTCTCTCTAACATCCATTTGGTCCCTCATTTTCCCTTTAAACAAGTCATCATGGATGACTTGTTTGCCTGTGTCATTTTACTAACTTTCTTCATGATATGTCAGGAGATGCCATTCATAAACTGCCTTTGTTCTCGGATGGTGATTCAGCGACTGCTAGAAAGCATCTCCACAAGGTTGCTCATATAATAACTAGATATTGTCTTCCTTCACAATTTAATCATGAAGATGTCAAGATGCGGCTCTTTGTCCTTTCCTTGGAAGGTGATGCTAGAAATTGGTTTTGTAATTATCTTGATAATTTTTTCGCTTCTTTACAAGACATCATCGATGCTTTTAAAGATAGATATGGAGATCAAGGTGGCTCGCCTTGTGCCCCTAGTACTATGCAGAAGGATGAAAGTGATCTTGTAAAGAACCCAACTATCAACGAAAGATTTCAAGACAATTCTCCAGATCAAAATATGCCATATTGTAGGCATTGTGAATGTTCTCACGATGAATCCACTTGTACTTTTGCAAGACGAATCCATGATAGTGGAAAAGCAGGAACAAGTTGTCGAATCAGTGTCGACAATGAAAGAGAAAATGATAAGCATCTTATTGAAGAACTAAAACAATTGGTTAAATACATGCAGTTCAGTCAAACATAACTGGTAAAAAAACATGGAACTTAATCAAGAAAAATTGACAGTTGATTACACCGAGGATATGAGAACTTCGTACCACCAAAATAGAAAAACGTGATGAGGGATAGAAATCATGAAAATTAAACACTCTGATCACATAGCCACTGTAGTAGAAAAGTATGCTCAAAAGATGGAGGCTATGAGGACCGACATGCAAAATCATCATGAGAAAGAAATGAGTACTATTCAAGTAAATCATAACACAATGATGAAGGACATGGAAGCTGCTCAAATTTCTCTTCAGAACAGATTGTTAGTCATGGAGGAAAAGCAAGTGCAATTAATAAAAGATATGGAAGCTAGTCAAATATGTTTTCAGAATAAATTATTAACATGGAGGAAAGCCCTGCGAAGGAAACCAATGATATGAAGGTTGAACACTCTAACCAGATTGATGCCATCATAATCAAAAAGACCACACTTTAGGATAGGCTGCAAATGATGAAAAGCACACAAGTTTTGAGATTTCAGGTCAGGCCAAAGCACAAAGGGTTTGTCATGACTCACAAATCTCCCAGTCCACCAAAGCATTTCCCATCTCGTCACAAGGAGGCTATTAAGGACAAGTCAACTTTGGTTAAGGAAGACCGAACTTATGTAACACCATTAATAGAGTATATTTAGAATAAGATTGGGCATACTTCAGATTCTTCAGATCCTTTGTCCAAACATCTTCAAGATCATGACAGGAAATCTATAGTGGTCTCATTGTTGACATCACAGCCCACACAGGAAAAGAACAAAAAGCAGAAAAGCAGAAGGAAGTGATTTGATGCATTTGATGGCTGAGAGCAGCTCGATTTTCGAATAAGACGAAATCCTACAATATGCAGGATCGGGCATGGCACATCTGAAAAACAACCCATAGATTTGCCAGAAAGCAGGCAAATGCTCAATATGCACTATATTTAACACGTTTGATGCCACAGGGCATCCTTTGTATTGTATCTCTAACCCTACACCTTGTCATTTCAACATTTCATTTCTGTTTTAGGATTAGATTTACTTTTCATATTAATAAAATTGTTGATGAGCTTTAGTTTCATGTGCTTAATGTTATATGATGACTTTTGGATGGAAGCTACTTATGTAATCTTGTGTGTTGCTTGGACGCAAAGTCTGAGTTCTCACATTCCTCCGATGAAGAAATGTGTCCTCAAGTAAAGCCAAATGTTGACCACTCTATGTCAACGACCCCATAGCAGTACACCCCTTTTTTTGCAAAAAGGATCTATCGTGTTTGAGTGTTCGCGCCTTTCAGATTTCATCATCAGTTAACAATTTTATAAATATGTCAACCCACTCTACATATGTAAAATGTAAATAATCTCAATATGACTACATCTATATGTAACAGTCTGGGTAAACCTATGGTTTTGGTGACGATCTACATTCTAGCAAGGTTTTTGTCTCACTGATTCATCTGTCTCTAGACACAAATGATCGACAGAGTTTTTCCCTCCAACCTCACCCCAAAGCTAGGATGGAATTTGTGGCTAAGATCCTAGGTGAGTCCTAGTGTTTTAGATCAAGTCTATGTAAAAGTGATTTGGTAATAATCCTAGCTAATAGGCTAGATTATTTCATTACAAGTCACTTGGTCTATTGGATTATATTTTGTGTCGCAGAAATAGATCAATGTTGAGGGTCTATAACGAATGGGTTTCCCCCTTCATGTGTTAAAATGTAAAATCTTCATGTAAAAAAATATTTAGTGCATGGTCCCTCATAGCTAGACACCATGGCTAAATATTAGAGGGTTGGAAAAATTATTAATCCCCTCATCAGTCAATTAATTAAATTTTCTGGCAAAATTAAAATTAATCCTAAGCCAAAAATTTAATTAATTTTGTGTCCTAGGTGAAATTAATTTCTCAAATGGTGAAATTCGTGGGTTTTAAAGAAATTAATTTTTGGAAATCCCCGGCCAAGGGAATATTGAGGAAATCAAGAAATTTGGGACACTTTGACCTTGGTGGTTATGTCAAAGTCAAATGTTTTAGGAAATTAACTCAAACTAATTAATTTTGAGTTAATTAAAAATCATTTAAATAAAAAATTTCGATTTTTCCTTAAATTAAATAATTTCGACGGAGATGATTAAAGATTAATTAAATCTTTATGAACAGTCGAGATTAATTTGACAGGGATCAAACCAATTAGCCGTTGGAGATTTTACCTATAAATTAGAGGTAAGTATCAGTCTGTCTTATCATCCAATCTTTGAATCATGTACTAAGCTCTTAAGCTCTCTTGTATACTTTTTGAATTAATGCAAAAGCCTTTGGAGTTTCAACATGTTGTGGTGTTCCTCTTCACGAATTTATGGTAACATTGTTTTAAATTTCTGTTTAATGTTATGTGAAAACTATCAATCAATAGCTCTTTTAGAATAATCTGAATACAAGTATCTTATTCAGCTTGTTGGATCTAGGGTAACATTCTTAATTTTGATCGAATTAGCAGGTATCTTTACTTCTTCAAAATTTCATTGTTGCTTTAATTCTCTACTTGGTTTTGATGGTTGATCTAGTGTTTACAAGAGATCTTTCAAGTTTTCGTTGAGCGTTTGGAGATAGTTCTCGGTTAGACCAGCTAACTCTCAATGTATATTTTCTAAAGAGCCTACTTCACACAAACTCTGGGACTTATCTTAAGATTAAATTATTTTCCCCTGCAGGGTGTTTTTGGGCTAGTACCTCTCCAAATTTATTTTTTTAAATATTTTGTGGAAAATTGATAGATCTGGCTATTGAGAGCCTTAGATTATCAGATCTAGGAGCAGAGTTGGACTCATACTCCTCAAATCTGATAGATCTACCATCTTTGTGCATAGATCAGTAATTTTTTTTTTTTAGTTTTTTGACTTGGGTTTCTGGGGTTTTGTTTATTTTTGTATATTTGGGTTTTGGGTGTTTTGTTTTTGTTTTTGCAAGTGTAGATCTGAAGGAATTTTTTTTTTATTTGAAACTAGATCTAGGCCTTGGAGGGTAAGAGCTGGCCTCAATACCATTTTGCAGGGACATTATTCGAAAAAATTTAGTCTGAAGGGTTTCAAATCTTTGAAGATTTCATAAGTTATGTTAGAGGAAATATGAAGCAGGGGCATATCATTTTAATAGAAATAATTTTTGGATTTTTTTTAAGTTTTTAGGCTACCATTTTCTGCTACATTTTTTCCTCTCCCTGGAAAATTTCAAATTTTGACCACCTTCTTTGCTGTCTGCATTTGTTTTTTGCTTACTGCCATCATCCTTCGCTCCCCAAGCTCCTTTGAAACCTTCATTCGCTAATATCCCTCTCATTCCTCTACCTGTGTCCTTCCCTCCTCCTCATTCCCTGCGGCTCCTCTTAACTCGCAGCCCCAACGCTTTCTGCTTGTGTTTTCCTCTCCCTTCCATCACCTGCAAGCCGCTATCCCTCACCCTTGCTTCTCCCTATCTCGACCTGCAAGCAAACTTGCCCATCAACCTGCTCTCACTATTCGTTGCATCTTCTCCTCCCGCATCCCTCCATTCCACTCCTTGCTCCTCGTCTCATTTCTCCATCGGCTACTCGATGTCCCTTCCTCCTTGATCTACTCTGAGGCCCTATTTTCCTGCAATTGTTGGCTCTTCACTAGAGCTCTATCCTTCACCGTCGTTGAACCTGCAAATCCCAAACAAATTCATTCGACTTCCTTTTATTTATTTATTTTTACCTTTGTTTTAATCTTTTGGTTAGGGTTTGGCTTTATGCAAATTTGATTTTATTTTTAATTAGCTTTTCTTTTTTCTTTTTTTTTTTTTGTTTTGATGTTCAAATTAAAAAAAGGAAAACTTTAAAAAAAATGATTTTAATTTTTTTTACTTTGATTTTTTTTTAAGAATCAAATTTCATTTTTTCTTTTTATTTGATTTTTGGCTTTTCCCTTTTGTTTTGATTTTTTATAACATTTTGATTTTCTTAAAAAAAAATATCATTTTTCATTAATGTGACTTCAATATTTCTAGAAAATTAAATCAAAAGAGGACTTTGTGCTTTCACATTAAAATTTTAAATTTTTATGCGGCCTTTGGCCCATTAAAAATTTAATTTATTAAGCCTTTTGAATTTTTAGCTTTGTCGCATTAAATTTTTTTAATTGATCATTTACCACATTAAATTTTTTAATAAAACTTAGAACATTAAAAATTGCTTAAGGAATAATTAAACTTTTTAACATAAAGTTCCTTCTTGGGTTTTTATTTGTGTTAAGGGGTTTTTGGACTTTAAAATTTAAACGGAAAACTTTTGGGGTATTAAAATTTTAAATTTTTTTATAGTCAAAACACATTTAAATATTTTTTAAAATCATCTCTAAAAGATTGACTATAGGAAATTAACAAATTTTCTGGACTTGACTCATTTAATGAAAAATCATTTTAATTCTGAAATTGTTAAGTGTTGTAGCATTTAAATTTCATAGTTCTTCATGATATTTAAATTTTCGAAATTTAATTGCTAGAATATTTTGCATGCTAAGGTTATTTTGAGCATTTTCTTTTGTTTGACATCTATTGAGATTGTTCATCATTTATATTAGCTCTAAGCGTAATTTAATTACTTGAATTATTTGATATTGCATGTTAAATATTTTGCGAATATTTTGAGTAATTATTGAAACTACTCTGTCATGGAATTGTGATAAATTGCATATCTTTTGTTTTCTAAGCTGAGTATTTTTTGAGCATTTGTTGGCATTGATATTAAATTGTGAAGAAGTTTTTGTTCTCTTTGAGCTATATGTTGAATTTTCTATGTCTATCCATTAGAAAATTAATCTGTATTCTGTTGGTTTATTTCTTCTACTTGTCTAAATTCGAAATATCGAAATAAACACAATACAGTCACAACATCTACAGATCAACAATTGAAAGAAAACAAGCACACAAGTGACACCGTTATTTTTGGACAAATGTCCCCGAAAAAACCCAATGCAGAAAAACCAATGCAGCTATTTTGAGGGTTATATTATTATGCAGTCTTTCTGGGTACAACTGGGTGCCTAACCGGCTCACTCGATAGAGAAAAAATATACGGCGGCAATACCTCTATATTCGGAAACAGGTACTCAGAAAACTTGTCCCGCGAAACCCTCTCTGGCACAATTGAAGCTCAGTGTTGGCCCTTCTGGCCTCTACGTTAGCCTCCTGCTGACATGCGTCAACCAAGGACCCTCTGCGTCAGCCGTTTGAGGCACTGCGCAGCCTCTGGGACCCTCTACATCACTACCTCTACCCTCTGCGTGGATGACGCAGTCCCTCTGTGCTCTACGTTGCCTCTGCTGGGCTCTTTGTAGCCTGGACTGACTGTTGCTCTTGCTTTCTCTACTTCTGCGCTGGTCTCCAAGTATTGTCCATGCCTCTCTGCCTCATACTCACTGCCCTTTGTTGCTGATCACTGATTCAACTTTGCTTAGCAACCTCGCTCTAGCAAAATGAATGACTAATCACTCTGGTGTGTTCTCCAACTGACCCTCAAACCTCCTCTTATACTTTTCGTTGGTCCTTCAACAACCGAGGTTAAATCTCTAATCAATGGCTATTATTAGATTTGGCTTAATCCATGACTTTTGGAACGTTCTAACCCAGTTTTATATTAATACCCATTAATATTTTTATTTTCCTACGTTTGGACTTAGGAACCCATTAAAAATATTAATTATTTTAATATCTCCCAAACTAGGTACAATTTGTCCAAACCATTTCTAGGTCTTGGAGATCTCATGTGCTTTAGCCTCTCCACCAATTTTCATGGCTAGAGCACATCCGATGCTACCCCAAATCAACACTCCCTCTTAGCGAGGATTGTGCTCTAGTAATACTCCTCACTGAATATCACATTGATTATCCGGAACTGGTACCTGTGTTGATGCTAGGCCTCCCCACCCAACATCCTCTGCACTGTTACATCTTGTACTGCTACCCATGGCCCTACCACTGCCACTGTTGCATCTGTACGATAGCTCCCTCTACATCCGTGCTACTGCTGGTCCATCCTCCCAGCACTGCCTCTGCATCCGTACTACTGGTAGTCCATCCTCCCAGCACTGCATCTGCACTGCATCCCCCTCTCATCATGTTGCATCGTGCTACTACATTGCAACTCAGTCACTTAGAAGTAAGTAACTGATCCACCCAACTTTTGACATCCCTATCAGGCTAGAAACACTCCTGATGCTGAAGCTCTCTCTACCGCTAACAAGTGCTCCCTCTACTAACCTCTGCACTACTGCAACAACTCCTTGCATCTCGCACCATTCCATACCTCTCTGTGCCATTCTGCACTAGTGTAACACTCTCATGCCTCTCGCACTGTTGCAGCCTACTAGCCTTGCGTTGTCTAGGGACTCCTGCACTGTAGCACTCTCTGTTGCTTCATCCACATTCGTCTCTACCGACATCCACCAGTCCTGCTACTCCTCTTCGAGGCTCCCGTAGCCAGGTATAATCCAAGAGGCTGGGTACCTCAAGGATCCTTCCCCTTATCGCTTGTAGTCCTCTTGACTACAGCTCGATGTCTTCCCACTTCTTCTCAAGTGGCACATAAGCACTCATGGCACAATCGCCATCCTCCTCGACCTCCTTCCCCGCCTTCGTTGGCGCTGCCTTAGAGTCCGAGTCCTCTCCCTTACCATTTTTCTTTGGGCATTGGTTCGCATAGTGACCCAGTTCCCCACAGTGGAAGCACTTGACCTTGGAGAGGTCCTTCTTCTTCCTCTTCTCCTGCTTTCCCGCAAATGCTAAAGTTGCATCCTCTTCCTCTTCCTTCTTGATCCTAACCCCTTTCCCGGTACTCCCCGTCTTGCTCAACCGCCTGATTTCCTCTTGGCGAAGAGCCGCCCACAATTCTTCCCAATCTGGAAGATCTTCCCTGCCCAGTATACTCTGGACAAATGTCTCCCACTCCTCGAAGACTGCGTTAAGTGCGGTCCTCACCAACATCTCCTCATCAGGTGTGGCTCCTATGGAAGTTAGCTGGTCCCGGATCTCCTTCAGCCGACCGAGGAAGTGATCTATCCGCTCCCCCTTCTACATCTGGTACGACCTCAGCTAATTCTAAAGTAACATCTTCCTCTGCACGGAAGTATGCTGGTACAATTTCTTCAGGGTGTCCCACATCTCATTTGCGGTTTCTTTCTTGGCAATATGTTGGACCACATGATCCTTGACCCCAGCAAGGATGATGAACTTCGCCTTGGCCATTGCCTCCTCGTACTTCTCATTTTCAGCCGAGTCAACTAGGATCTCCACTACTTTCAAGGCGAAGGCCTTGATGCGATATATGTCTAGAATGGACAGGATCCTAGCCTTCCAGAACACAAAGTTGGACGCTCCGTCCAGCCTATCCTAATCCCTCAGCCCATTCACGGCCATCTCCGCTCCTCTGTCGACTCCTCCGGTCTCTCTACTTCCCTCCTGGAATTCTTTTGTTCGACTCCTGCTGAGTCTCTCTACTTCCCTCCTGGAAGTCCTCTGTTCGACTCCTATTGAGTCTCTCTACTTCCTGTCTAGAATTTCTCGGTTCGACTCCTGCTGAGTCTCTCTACTTCCCGTCTAGAAGTTCTCTTCTGGACTCCCTCTAAGTCCCAATTTCCCTCCTGGAAATCCTTCTGCCAAAGTCAAGTTGCCCCACTCCGATCGTCAGTGCAACTATAACAATGATCCGGATTCCTTGGCTAGAAATCCACCTCGGCAACAACTCCCTCCACCTTGGTCTTGCCTTGTTAGGTATTGTTCTGACCACAGCACCCCACCAGCTTCGCTCCGCAAGCTACCGACAGCCTCCTATGCCCCAGCAACTAAAGGACTGAGCCTCTAGGATCTATGTAATCCCAGCACTGGCAAACCAGCTCCCTATGCCAACTGCGTCAGCCCTCCTGGCCTTTGTGTGAGCTTGATTCTGCCTTCCTCAGCCTCTACGCTGGCCTCTCTCTAGCCGAGACTGACGACGCAGTCCCTCTGCGTCATCCCTTCCTCTGTCGCTTTTTGAGGATCAGCTCTATCACTCAGGACAGCTGAATTTGCTGCAATTGCTCTACTTAGTTGATGCCTTCAGTTTTCCTATGATCTGCAACCATGCTCTGATACCGTGTTGAATTTTCTAAGTCTATCCGTTAAAAAATTAATCTGTATTTTGCTAGTTTATTTCTTCTACTCTAAATTCGAACAAGTTATTTAATACATTTAAATACCGAACTAAACACAATACAGTCACAACATCTACAGATGAACAACTGAAAGAAAACAAGCACACAAGTGACACTGTTATTTTTGGACAAATGTCCCCGGAAAAATCCAATGCGGGAAAACCGATGCAGTGATTCTGACGGTTATATTATTATGCAGTCTTTTTGAGTACAACTAGGTGCCTAACTGGCCACCCAACAGAGAAAAATATATGGCAGCAATACCTCTATATTCAGAACCAGGTATTCAGGAAAACTATCCCACGAAACCCTCTCCAGCACAATTGAAGCTCAGCGTTGGCCCTTATCGCCTTTGCATCAGCCTCCTGCTGACCTGCGTCAACTCCAGGACCCTTTGCATCAGCCCTCTGAGGCACTGTGCAGCCTCTGGGACCCTTTGCGTCACTCCCTCTGCCGACTACGTGCATGACGCAGTCTCTCTGGGCTTTGCGTTGCCTCTGCTCAGCTCTACATAGCCTAGACTCGTTGATGCTCTCGATGTCTCAGCTTCTATGCCAGTCTCCCAGTATTGTCCCCGCCTCTCTGCCTCGTACTCACTACCCCTCACTGTTGATCACTGATTCAACTTTGCTTAGCAACCCTGCTCTAGCAAAATGAATGACTGATCACTCTGGTGTGTTCTCCAACTGACCCTCAAACCTCCACTTATACTTTTCTCATTGGTCCTTCAACGGCCGAGATTAAATCTCTAATCAATGGCTAATAATATATTTGGCTTGATCCATGACTTTTGGAACCTTCTAACCCAGTTTTATATTAATACCCATTAATATTTTTATTTTCCTAAGTTTAGACTTAGGAACCCATTAAAAATATTAATTATTTTAATATCTCCCAAACCGGGTATAATATGTCCATTGGTCTTGGAGATCTCATGTGCTTTAGCCTCTCCACCAATTTTCATGTCTAGAGCACTTCTAATGTTACCCCAAATCAACACTATAATTGTATCAGAAAGATTTGAAGTAAGCGTTTGGTTTAATTGTGATATTTTAAGGGGTTTATCTTTCAATCTTTGCCTAGTAAAGTGAACATTTCATTTTTGGGATTAAGGGCTTTGATAAATTGCGACATAAGCGTCTCTGATCCTCGAGTCTAGCTTCATCTCATCATTTTGTGCATTTGTATATTAAGTTAGTATTGCATAACTAAAATTTACTTCCAAGCATAAGCTTGGTCGATAGAGAGATACGTACCCATCCATCTTTGCTTGAGAAGCCTGCTTTTAATAGTACTTAAAACGGTGACCTCGCAGTCGCCAAAGCCATAGCTCTCTGCAACGTCGAAGGCACCAAGTATGTTATATTTTTAGGAGAGGTATCGTTAATCACACCTTAGTGTGCTTCACTTTATCTTCTCTCTGCCAATTACTACGAAATCAGGCTCAATACAAAAATGATCGAAGGGTTAAAACTTAGATAATCATTTAACTAAAATTAACCAAGATTCCCGCATCTCTCATTAGTTTTAGGATCTGCATTTCATATAAGATAGTTATTCATCCATGCAACGGGTGCTAATCAATTAGTTGGTCTTAATTTCCCTAGCAAGATTGTTGACTCCATAAGGCACTGGTATCAATCGTTTAAATTTAATCAAATCCTATAAGTCTTTCTAGATCTTAATCAAGTACTTGGTCACTTCACTGTGTCTCCCGAACTAGTTGGTTCCCAACTAGTTCTTCTTCATTCCATTTTTGTAGGGTCTAGCCCCCTTAGCCTGCTACAGTGAGACAGCTTAAACAGAGAGATTGGGGATCAGGGTGATCGTCCCCGATCTGAGCCGTTGTCGCGGTGCCTAGACATTTTGTGCGACAACAACACTCAAGGACAACCCTTGCATAGCTCAGAACAGACAAAAGATTTACGCAGATTGACACTGGGTAGAGAGGAGCTACGAGGTGTGGGACAATTTATTTGTGCTTGCAACAATACAAGGAATCCTCCCTCAAGAAGAAGGGCACAAAGAAGTTTAAGCCACCGTTTTATGGCCCTTACATATTTTTCAGGAGGGCAAGAGAAGTGGCCTATGAGCTAGAGTTTCCAGAAGAAATACACAACACCTTCCATCCATCCTGCCTGAAGAAAGCAATGTGACAACATATTACTACTTCATCTGAGTTGCCTCTCTTGGATGAAGAGGGGCATCTAATACTAATTCCTAAATAGATATTGGAGGTCCAGGAGAGGAAATTGAGAACAAGGTTATCAAGGAATATCATGTACGATGGAAGGATTTACCCGCAAAGGATGCAACTAGGAAGGGATAATAAATTTTACAGCATCTAGGATATAAATTAGTTGAGGACAAGCATTTTTTTGCGGGAAGGACTATAATGTCCCCATCATTTTGAGCATCAAGTGTATTTTTGCAAATTTTGGTAGTTTTGTAATTCTGGTAAAAGGGTAGCAAAAAGGTAATTTTGGTATTTTGTATACTGGTAAAAGGGTGGCAAACATGTCCACTCAATAATAAAATAAAAAATAAATTTCTAGAAGTTGCTCAATGAAGAATTATAAAAACGAGAGAGGAGCTCATTTGTGCATCATCCTAACTCATCATTTCTTATTGTTGCTGAAGTGGTGCTCAAGTGAGTTTAGACCAAGGGTTTCAAGGGAAATCGTCACCCTGGTTTAGGTGGATTTCATTGCCACCTTAGCTAATCTCCCAATTTCGGTGGAATTCCTTGCCACCCTAGTTGGACATCTATTTGCCAGATTAATTGTTAATTTCCCTTCAGGGGTTCTAGAGCTAAGTCTTTGATTGTAGGACGGGATCACTAGCAAAGGGGTCGAGTTACTTTTCTGAAGAGGGCCAAATTGACAGTGAGGTCGAGTTTACCCACAAAGGCCGAAATTATCCTTGTGAAAAGGCCAAATTGCTAATTATCTAGGAGGGGCCGATTTCTTTGATTTAAAGAGGTCGAGTTTAGTATTTCTAGTGGGCCAAATTCTTCTTTTTTCCCAAGGACGAGTTTTGTTGCAGAAGGCAAATAATTGGGCCAAGTTGCTCGTGTGGGGAGATCGATTTTCCTTTTCTCAGTGGGCCAAGTTAGTAAAATGTCAAGGAGGACAAGTTCTTTTGTTAGGTGGGCCGAATTTTCTCATTACTTGGAGGCTGAGTTCTAAAGTGGGTTCTCATTACATGGGTCGATTTGTTGAGGGTCAAATTTCTACAGAGGGACCTGTTAGTTTTTGGTAGAATCAGAAGTGATCTAGCTTTGAAAATTGGTGGAGAGGCTAAGGCACATGAGTTCTAAAGAACACAGAAACCGTTTGGTTAAATTCCAACCGGATTGTATTTTATTAAAATAATTAATATTTTTAATGGGGTTCCTAAGTCTAAACTTAGAGAAATTAAAATATTAATGGATAGTAATCAACATATGGGTGAAAATGATCTAGAAGGTAGATCAAGGCATGTTTTAATCTTAGCCATTGATTAGAGACTTAATCTCGGCTGTTGAAGACTCAACAGGAAAAGTATAAAATGGAGACTTAAGGTTCAATTGGAAACACACACGGAGAGAACGAATTGATCAAGAATTTGATTCCTAGAATAGGGTTTGCTAAGGATTTCGAATTAAGTGATCATTCTGCAGCAGAGGGGTAGTGAGAATCCGGGAGAAGGACTTTCGAGAGAATACAAACAGAGAGGCGGAGAGAGCCAGCAAAGTAGAAAAGTTGCCTATCACACAGAAGTGGAACTGCCAGGAACAGCTGAAACTGTCCAGAACTATCGGAACAGTCGAGAAAGCTGACGCAGAGGGAAGAAGCCGAAATTGTCAGGAACAGCTGGAACTGTCGGGAACTACCAGAATAGTCGAGAAAGCTGACGTAGAGGGCAAAAGTCGGAACTGTCGGAAATAGCAGGAACTGCCGGAACAGACGGGAAAGATGACGCAGAGGGCAAAAGAGGTGACGCATAAATAGTCGGGGTTAGCCAGTCTTTTGCTGGATCAGCCAGAATTTTGCCGAGTGAAGTGAGTTAAAACTCACTCAGATTTTCCGCCAATATTTTCTCTGTAAGAGATTGCTAGCTGAGCATCTTAGATTTGTATTCAGATATTTCTCCTAATAATAATAAACCTTCAAAATTATTGCACCGGTTTTCTCACACTGGGTTTTTCCGGGGACTATTGTGTCCAAAAATAAGTGTGTCCTAGGTATCTTGTTCTTTTCTTTGTTTTCTGTTTCATGAGATCAAATATTTAATTAGTGTAGGTTGCAGAAGTAATTTGCTTCAGTATTCAAAAGAATAACTCGGTTAATGTATGTTAAAAAATCAAGTAGGTGAAGTAGATTCAGATTTGCTGCAGCAAGGGTTCCTCGAGTGTAGGAATTTTCACGTGGTATCAGAGCATTGATTTTGAAATAGAAAGAGCAGATCCAGTGCTGAGCAGTGAGGCCGAAAGCTGCACTTGGCAGCAATTCGAATCCCCTTGAAGGAATTGCGCAGTCCTTGCCAGGAAGCATATTCGAGGAAATCTCTCTCTGAGTGAGATGACAGAGAGGTATGATTTCTAGTTCATGAGTTTGCAGAGGCAAAGGGAGTGACACAGAGCCTCAGCGCAGTGTTTGAAGGGCGCAGTTTCTGCCAGGGCAGAAATCTGCTGGAAAAGAATGAAGACACGTAGAAGGGGAATTTTCTCCTCAGAGAACTTTCTGCCAGAAAGTTCGAATTTCTCACTTCCTGAGTAGTTGAGTAGAGCTAAGTAGTGACTAGAGGAGTCAGTTCAACAGTTGGGTGAGATGGAATCGCATGGGCTCAAAGATCAGGACGGGTTGGAAGGTGCTTCCAACTATGTCATATGAAAGACTAGAATCTTAGTTGTTCTGGAGGAATATGATCTCGAGGCCTATGACAATAGTGTTCTAGCTATTCCTACTGACAACGATCAAAAGAAGAAGTATAAGGCCGAGCAGGGAAAGGCAAAGAGGCTCATTCTCGATGGAGTTCGAGATCATGTGGTCTCACAGTTACAAGGCAAGGATACAACCCAAGTGATGTGGGAAGCCTTGTCTTCTCTGTATGAAGGATCTTTCGAACAGTAGAAGATGTATCTGGAGCAGAAGTTGCAGCCAACTTTGATGCAAAAAGGAGAAGGTGTGAACCTCTATCTTCAGCATCTTTAGGACACTAGAGACCAGCTTGCTGCAGTGGGGTCCACTCCCCAACCAAGCGCGATGGTGAGGATAGCCCTGAATAGAGTCTCAGATGAAAAGGCAAGTTTTCGTCCAAAGCATATTGGGCAGAGAAAAACTACCTTCATGGGAGGAGATGTGGGCGGCTCTTCAACAGGAGGACTTAAGGAGGGACCTAGTGAAGGTCAACCTCAATGGCAGCAGTGGGAGTGGCACAAAGACGAAGGAGGAGGAGGAGAACGCAACTCTAGCATCGAAGGGACAACAGAAGCCGAAGCGAAAGAAGGATATTTCGAAGGTGAAATGTTTCAATTGTGGCGAGTTGGGCCACTATGCATCCCAGTGTCCTTTGAAGAAAAAGGACAAGGATGAGAAACATGATCCTAAGACTTCTTCAACAAAGATAAACTAGGATGAGTTTGCCATGAGTGCCCACGTATCTCCAGGCGGGAGATGGGGCGATATTGAGTTGTTGTCGGAAGGACTACATGTGGGTAGGATCCTTGAGGAGTCCACCTCTTGGATCAATTCCTTGCTACAGAAGCCCAAGATTCAGCAGTAGCGAGATGGACTTAGTGTCATATGATGCAATGGAGTGTTTGGAGGACAGATGCAGTAGCTGGGGACTAGAGACTGATCAACGCAGAGCAAGGTTGGCAGCAATGCAGTTGGCATAGTACAGGAGTCAGCAGCAGCGCAGAAGATTCAGAGGGTCAGAATCAGCAGCAGTCAAATTCCAACATTCATTGAATTATGTTGGACACAGTTAAGTTCAACTAATTTTGGATGTTTTTTAGTTGCTTCTCTTAGCAACTGAGTTGCAGTATGAATGAAGTGTTAGCAGTGACAGTGCTAGCAATATAACAGATGCAGCGTTTGAGGGGGAGTTGTAGTACAAATGCAGTAGTGGCAGTGGCAGTGTCACGGGTAGCAATACAGGCAACAGCAGAACAGTGTTGGTGGCTGCAACAGTGCGGAAAGGGAGATGCTTCAGAAGCAGAGCATCATGCAGTTGGGCATTGTTGCTAGAGCACTTTCCTCGCTAAGAGGGAGTGTTAGTTTTTGGTAGCATCGGAAGTGATGTAAACTTGAAAATTGGTGGAGAGGCTAAGGCACATGAGTTCTAAAGAACCCAAGAACCGTTTGGTGAAATTCCACCTGGATTGTATTTTATTAAAATAATTAATATTTTTAATGGGTTTCCTAAGTCTAAACTTAGGGAAATTAAAATATTAATGGGTATTAATCAATATATGGTTGAGAATGATCTAAAAGGCAGATCAAGTCATGTTTCAATCTTAGCCATTGATTAGAGACTTAATCTCGGTCGTTGAAGATGTTAGCTTCCTGCTGCAGCAGGTTTTTCATTTTTCATGATTAGCATTTTACAGGCCAAATGTGTCGTACTTTGCTTGCTGCAATGCTCCATATTTGCTTAACAGTCTCCAAGTGAAGAAGGCTACTTCAAGTTCATTCA
>APFE030193929.1:0-11018 GCA_000404065.3 Pinus taeda | reverse complement strand
TTGGTTTGAAACGCGTCGACCAAAAAAATTCTCTCATGTGGTTTCTACCGAAAGACTTTGTTTAATTCATTATGGATCACAGAAGCTTGAATACAGAAAGTGAACAATTGTTGTTCAATCAATTGAACAACACTGTTTTCTTTTTTATTTTCTTTTTCATATTTTGTTGTTCAATCAATTGAACCATTTTTGTTTAATCAATTGAACAACACCGATTTGTATTTTTCGTATTTGGATTTTCAATCAATTGAACGATTACTATTCAATCAATTGAATAACACTATTTTCCTTTTTCGTATTTTTTGTTCAATCGATTAAACAATTGTTGTTCAATTAATTGAACAACACCAATTTTTTTTTTGCATTTTTTGTTGTTCAATCGATTGAATGATTGTTATTCAATCAATTGAACAACAAAAATGTATTATGTGTTTTGATGTTCAATCGATTGAACGATTTTTGTTCAATCAATTGAACAACACCGATTTCTTTTTATGTGTTTCGTTGTTCAAACAATTGAATAGCACCAATTTTTTTTTGTATTTTGTTCAATCAATTGAATGATTGTTATTCAATAAGTTTCTTTTTATGTGTTTTGTTATTCAATCGATTGAATGATTGTTGCTCAATCACTTTGTTTTCATGTGTTTTGTTGTTCAATCACTTTCTTTTTATGTGTTTTGTTGTTCAATCGATTGAATGATTGTTGTTCAATAAATTAAACAACAAATATTTATTTTTATGTGTTTTGTTGTTCAATCTATTGAACAATCGTTGTTCAATCAATTGAACAACAATGATTTCTTTTTATGTGTTATGTTATTCAATTGATTGAATAGTTGTTATTCAGTCAATTGAACAATACCAATTTCTTTTTGTGTGCTCAATTGATTGAACGATTAATGTTCAATCACTTGAACAACACCAATTTCTTTTTGAGTGTTTTGTTTTTCAAATCGAGTGAATGATTGATGTTCAATCTGTTGAACCACATCGATTTATTTTTGTGTGTTTTGTTGTTAAATCGATTGAATGATTGTTGTTTAATCAATTGAACAACATCAATTTGTTTTTGCGTGTTTTGTTGTTCAATCAATTGAATGCTTGTTGTTCAATTAATTGAACAACACCATTTTTTTTAGTGTTTTGTTGTTCAATCAATTAAACAATTGTTGTTCAATCAACTGAACAACACCGATTTATTTTTGTGTTTGTTGTTCAATGAATTGAACAACTGATGTTCAATCAATTGAACAACTATTGTTTAGTAGAATGAACAAATGTGATTTCTTTTTTTGTTCCATAGCCAGTCATTCTTTCTACCATTTTCTTTCTCTTCCATGTTTTTAGTGAAACCATCTGTTTGGATTTGGAATTTGTACCCGAGATAAAGAAAAATGGTAATATTAATACGATTATGATTTGTAAAACCTTTTGATGGTCATCTTTATTCTTAAACTAACATGGCTCATCAATATAATGACTAGTTGAATATCTTCTCTTTGGACACATCGTAAAATGATTTACTATCTTAATACCATGCTAGTTCATATTTCACACAGTCAACAGATAATTCCTTTTGGTATGATGATATAGAAATTAAAGCATAACTTACATTGGCATTTTTTTTTTAATTCTTACGCTATCCTTGACTCTTAAGGAGTAAATGAGCCTCCCTTCCTTTACAATAAAATCATGAAAATATGAAAATATGAAAATGTAACACACATCCTCTTAAAGAGGATGGGGGTCTCATCACGAGGTAGCCTACAATGATCATAAGGATGTAACAAGTGACATTTCATTATGGCCACCACACCAGGGTAATGAGCTTCTCATCATGAGTCGACCTAATCACTTTGTTATATCATAGTGAATGGCACTATGATTATTTGGTTACTATGCCAACATAGTGGTCTCCTTATAGCAATAAAAAAATGAAAACCATCTAAATACTAAATGGAGGACTCTAACTCATTTTTGGGTTAAAAAGAAACCCTATCAAGGATATGAATGCCTGCTAGTAGCAGTGGCTCTGCTTGTGGTATTGAGGTGCTATGTTACATTGCCAAATACTCTTTATCCTATTATTTCCTATTGATTCATTTCTAAAGGTGAATTCATCATTTGAACAATGTTTATGACTCTATTAACTGACATCCATGGTAAACTATATCTTTATATGCGTTATATCATTATTGTCCAATCACTCGATACCAACAGTCATTAACAATTATTGCCTCTCATGCTTTCATCATATTTTTCCATCTAAGGACACATCCCTTCTCATAATGATCAATTCTCTGTTTGCGGTCATTTCCCATCTTCGCAATTTGTACGACTCTGACCATTTTTTTCTGTATTTACGCTGCTTTGATTGATTGTCTTACTGCATTTATGAATCCCCAACGTCCTTCTCGTTTTTTCCATGCTTTATGGTCGTGGACACCCTTTTCTAGTTGAAGGGGGGAAGATATGCATTATGGGATATCATGCGTATTATTACTGAACTCTACCATAACTTGCTGACTTGAAAAATATTGCATTTATACAAAAGTTTTTTCTAATTGAAATCTTTGCATGCGGCTTATATGTTGTTGTTCAAAACTAAAACTATGGATTCAAGAAAGTTGCATGGATAGTAGTGAATTGTTTATAGGAGAACAAAAAGTATGGGGGCCAACTCTATTCACACCGAGCCCACACTATTGCAACTGACATAATAGGCTCAAGCAACTCGCGAATGCGAACAATTGTTCAGACATGATGTGCTTGCATGGCTTCCACCTTTTGCATGACTTTCAGCATCAGCTCAGCCTACATCAACTTCAACAAATGATAATCTATGCATGTCATTCAACATTTTTTCAGAGCTAAAACTTAAGGTAAAATAGCAGAAGCTTCTGATTTATTAAAATTTTAAGAGAATTTGATGAAAATCCATTAAGCATTATTTATCATAATTCATTCTACATCTTTACCATTCGAATTTTTCAGAGACATATAAGCTTTCAGTTTAGGGGAGTGAAACATTCATTCATTTATTTATTATGACCATGCCATCATCCATCGATCTCCTTATTCATTCTCAAAACCTCCCTTATTCCATGTTATTTTACAACAAGCATAGATTTCAACAATGATTGTAGCAACCACCTCAATATGTTTTCTAGCATTACATGAGGGCATGTTAATTCTCTAGTTTGGGGGAGGAATTGATACGCATGATGGATGTTTTCTACTTTCTTTCTCATTTAAGGCATGCAATTTCATCTTTATACAGTGCAGAAATTGATTTTTTTATATCTTTAAAACTATGAACTAAATTCTTGTGATTTTTGGACAGAATAGAGGTATCATTAAAATACACAAACCCAGAAAATTTCAAGTTAAATTAGTTTGTAAACTTCAAAAAATCATGCAATGTCACCTACAACTATTTTCTTATATCTCATCATCCATGCATCAAAACGATCTGATTTTTGGGTTAGACAAGCATTAATATAGTAGAAATCAGGTTGCACAAATTCAACAAAATCTGGTTTGTAGTTTTTGAGGAAATGAAGTTTGTCGTTACTTATATCATATTTTGCTGCAACTTCATATACGTATAGTTGAAATTCATTGTGAAAGTTATTACGCCTTCATCAGCATTTCTAAAATTAAATATTCATTCTTTGAAGAAGAAGTCATTTATTCCATCAATTTCAATAGTTGGGATGAACATTTTTGTATTATAGCTGGGTTAATACAGAGATGTTGGGTTGCATGAGGACATGCAACATATTCAGTTTGGGGGTATGTTGGTCCACTAATTTGTCATTATTATTATCACTTTTTAACATCTATTTCATCCATTTCTACCATTATTTATCACATCATTTATCATAATTTATCATATAATTCCATTTTATAGTTATTTATTCTCTTATGAGTAAATAATACTTGTTCTCCTTTATTTATAATAAATTGATTGTTATTATGCATGATCTTGCCAATGATGGTTTATTAATGAATTTGTTGTAACATCACTCACAATTTTAGCCTCCAAGATATTTTCGAGATTGCAAATATGATTTCTAGCTTAAAAATCAAATATTCCAACTCAGAAATTCGTTGGAATAAGAAGTGACAGTTTTGCGTTGGACTTTTCGGACACATGAAGGCACATCTTGAAAATAAAAAAATGGGCTTTGTCTAGAATGAAACAAATTAGTTTTGTGATGAGAAGGTTTCCAAAATTCGGCTTGGATTGAGAGAAACACAGGGTTCTTTGAAGGTGATTTTCTGAGATTTGTTGTTGCGGTCATTTTCCAAATTCTTCGAATTACAATACTAGATTCGACTTGTTCCTTCTGAATGATGATGGAAAGATATTTCAAGTCTAATATTGTTTATTGAGATTATGTAATCAATCCAAAATTGTAATGGAAATCATTTTGTAACCAACTTTGTTGAAACTTCCGTTTGCTCTCTATGTATTTAAATGAAAACAAAGATCGAAGAATGGGGATAATGAGGGATAATTAGGAGATAGGAAATGGACAATTATTAGGTAGGATGTAGGAGATGATATGAGAGATGAGAGATGAACCATTGTTAAATTTGAGGCAAATGTAAGAGCTTCATTATATTGTAATTATTTCTCTCATATATTTTAATGAAAGAAAGTATCCATTGAGTTCTACATCTGTTATTTGTAATCTGATTTAAGTTATTTTTCAAGGCAGAATTGAGTCTTGGGCAGTTGGTCCGACTACCTTGGATGATGCAAATGTCTGGTAGCTATCGTCAATCTCAGGACAAGAGAGATTGATGGAAGGAATTTCCTCTGATTTGTCTACCAAAAAAGGCTTTGAAGCCCCAGAAGATTGAGCTAATTTCGAAGAGGATTATGGTTGGGCAGTGTCTTTGTAGATTTCATCTTTATAAGAGAAAGAAGTGGCAGAGGAGGTTTGCCTAATGGAACCACCTCTTAAACGGAGGGATGCCACAATAGAAGCGTCCTTATGAATGCTGTAAGAGGAGAGAGGATGGGGATTCATAAGTTGCTTACCCTTATATAGCAATCTGAGGTAAGAGGAGGGGATCCCCAGCCGATGCTCAAGTTTTTGCAGAAGATCCTGCACGAGATCTGTTGCACATACCTATTGCATCATCGTCTTTCCCGACAGTTTGACTTGGATCTGAAATGCGTGTGTTTCTTCAGGCAGATTTGTCTGGTTCAAGAAAGGAAGAGGCTTCTTCACTCCTCGTGTTGCTGGCACAGATTTCCGGGCAGCCTTGGTTGCAAACTGCTTCCTTGGCTCCTTCCCGCCTGTGGACATACGAGTAGTCTAGATATTGTTAGCCTTGATGTGCTCCCAGATCTTTTTAAGGGCTTCTGTCCAGCTAACCTTAGAGACACCGAGGAACTTCTGAATTACAGTTGAAACGGACACTGGCACCGTAAGCCCACTCTGCTTCACCACCTGCGTAACTCCTTCTGCTGTTGCCGCAGACATCACTGCTTCTTTCGTTGCGGCCATGGCAGTGCGGCTTAGCTGCTGAGCTTTGGCAGCGGCCATTGCCAGCTTGCTTCCTCTGTAAAACGTCGTCATCTTCAGCCTAGGGTTTTTTTCAATAGTTACCCTCAGAATATAGACAATGGCTATATTAAATGACTAGTTTTTGAAAAATAATATTTAAATTAATTTATTAAAACCAAATATTACTAGTTTTTGAAAAATAATATTCAAACTGTGCTATTAGTTTATTAATTTATTAAAACAAATATTAATAAGTAACTGCTATATTTAAAAACTAGTTTTTTAAAATAAATATAAATAATTAAAGTCAAAACTTTAAATGAGGGGATTCAAAAATGATAAAAATGAGTGAAGACCCTAATCGAGACAAGATCATTTGATAAATAAAATAACTAATGGAAATAAAATAAAATAAATTAAAAATAATTAATGGAAAAATAAATAAATAAACACACACACACACACACATATCCAAAGAAAAATAATCAATAAATAAAAAGGGGTCAACAATAAAATATGGGGTTCAAGCTCATTAAACAAATAACAAATTACTAAAAGGAGTTAAGAACGAATAAGATGATAAAATACATAAAAAACACGAAGGATCAAGAAAATAAACTCTAATGAAGAATAAATCAACAACAAATACTATAAAAAGGATGCCAATACCTAAAAAAAAAAAAGTAGGAAGACAAGACAGGGACCCAACTTCTACTAATATTCCAACGATCATCTATATTCAAATTATTGGGTCTTTTCCCAATTTCTAGGGCCTCCCTCAATTTACGATGATGAAAATGACTAACCTTAGCTATGACTTGGACCTCCTCAATGCAGATGTGATACTTAGATTTATCTGTATGCTTCACCATAGCAGAGGAGTGGGTCCTGCCATGCTTGATGTTAGCATCATGCTCATGAATCCTTTGATTAATCGAGCGACCAGTCTCACTAATGTAGGGAGTCCCACAAGAGCATGGGATAACGTAAACACCCTTCATATTCTTGGGGTCCACTTGGTCTTTTATAGATCTAAGGAAGCTCCGTATGGTATTTAAAGGCCGAAAGGTTGAAGCCACCTTATGCTTCCTTAGTATCCTTGCAATATTGTTAGTGGTCCCTTAAATAAAAGGAAGATGAACACCAGAAAATTGATCCTTGGTATCTTTCTTAGCACTAGGACCTTTTTCAGCTTCGATGAAAGCCTTAGTACATTGGTGTCTACTATACCCATTATTAAAGGAAACACTTAGAAGATGTGCTTTCTCTTCCTTGAGATGGTTCTCATCAGAAACTCTTAAAGCTCTAGTTTCTAAGGTGTTGAGAACACCAATCTTTTGAGATGGGAAATGATGAGAATTAGCATGAAGATATTGTTCTGTATGAGTTTCCTTACGATATCCCTGATGAGAGAAAAAACCATTATCATTCCTTGAGAGGAGGACGCCAAGGAAGGGAAGACTACCATTACATTCAAATTCCATGGTGAACCTTATAGAACTAGATTGATTGTTAAGATGGAGGAAAATTAGTTCCAACTTTTCTTTACCATGGGACCAGATGACAAAAGTGTCATCCACAAACCTCTTTAGGGGAATTCTATGAGCAAACTTGCGGTGTCACCATGGGTTCCCCCCTCTCCCCTGTGGTAGCTAATCTATTCATGGCGGATTTTGAATCGAAGGCCTTAGCCTCTTCTCATGTTCTGCCTAGGTTGTGGAAGAGGTTTGTGGATGACACTTTTGTCATCTAGTCCCATGGTAAAGAAAAGTTCGAACTATTTTTCCTCCATCTTAACAATCAATATAGTTCTATAAAGTTCACCATGGAATTTTAATGTAACGATAGTCTTCCCTTCCTTGACGTCCTCCTCTCAAGGGATGATAATGACTCTTTCGTTGATCAGGTTTATCATAAGAAAAAACATACGGAACAATATCTTCATGCTAATTCTCATAATTTCCTAGCTCAAAAGCTTGGTGTTCTCAACACCTTAGCAACTAGAGCTTTAAGAGTTTCTGATGAGAACCATCTCAAGGAAGAGAAAGCACATCTCCTGAGTGTTTTCTTTAATAATGGGTATAGTAGAAACCAATCTACTAATGCTTCCATCAGATCTAGAAAAGGTCCTAGTGCTAAGAAAGATACCAAGGATCGATTTTCTGGTGTTCATCTTCCTTTTATCCAAGGTAACACTAACAAGATTGCAAGGATCCTAAAAAAGTATAAGGTGGCTTCAACCTTTCGGCCTTTAAATCCCATACAAAGGTCCCTTAGATCTGTAAAAGACTGAGTGGACCCCAAGAATATGAAGGGTTTTTATGTTATCCCATGCTCTTGTGGGACTCCCTGAAATGGTGAGACTGGTCGCTTAATTAATCAAAGTATTCATCAGCACGCTGCTGACATCATGCATGGCAGGACCTACTCGTCTGCTTTGGCGAAGCATGCAGATAAATCTAAGCATCACATCTCCATTGAGGAGGCCCAAGTCATTGCTAAGGTTAGTCATTTTCATCATCGTAAATTGAGGGAGGCCCTAGAAATTGAAAAAAACACAATAATTTGAATAAAGATAATGGTTGGAATATTAGTAGAAGTTGGGTCCCTATCATGCCCTCCTACCTCTTTTCTTTTTTAGGTATTGACATCCTTTTTATAGTATTTGTTGTTGATTTATTCTTCATTAGAGTTTATTTTCTTGATCCTTCGTGTTTTTTATGTATTTTATCATCCTATTCGTTCTTAACTCCTTTTAGTAATTTATTAGTTGTTTAATGGGCTTGAGCCCCATATTTGATTGTTGATCCCATTTTATTTATTGACTATTTTTATTTGGATATGTGTGTGTGTGTGTTTAGTTTTATTTATTATTTATTGAGTACAATAGGTTAAATTTCCAATTCAGCAAGGTATGATCTAATTTATCAATGATTCAAGTTGTGTGATTAGCATAATTGTTTTTCCTATCCTTTACTTTCTTCTTTCTAATTTCATATTGGTTTTCAAGTCTTACATTCTATTTCTTGTTGAATGAGCTTGATAGTATAGAACACAATAATATATAGCTAGTGTTAGTTGTTGGTATTGTTATGCATATATTTTTCAATTTCCTTGAAATAAAAAGATGCTCCTCAAGCTGATAATTAATGTTCAAGTGATTAGTTGTTTTTATTAAGCAATTAATTTTCCCCAACAACTATCAGCATTGGAAAGGAGTGACAACCGACCCAAAGAATCAAGGTAAAGAAAGGGTCCTAGCACTCCCTCACCTTCAACATCACTCGAACTTGCGCTCAAATGTCCCTTTCCCAACATTAACTCTATGAGTGGGATCTGCAGGAGCTGTCTCTCTATACTTTCAAAAGAAGGTTCTCTGTACTTTCAAAAGAAGGCAGTCTTCTCACTATAAGTAGTCTCATAAAGCAAGTCTTCCTCTCGTCTTGTGCGCTGACCCAATGATGAGCCCCAATTTTGGTACAATTCGGGCTCATTTTGGCCTACTTTACTTGCTCAAACCATTCATCTTTATTTGCTTATGCATGCATTTCTTCGTTATTTCATGTTGTTTGTAGGAGGAAGGTTAGACACTTTATCCACGTGACTAATGCATTGTGATTCCAGGTTTTGGCATGGAAAAAGGGGAACAAAAGACAACGTAAAAAAGAATAAGGAGACATAAGGTGGCACTGCTGATTTTGTGGAGGGATGTCCACAGCATTGGGACTTTCCTCATGATTCCCACCGAGAACTCCGAGCTCCAATCAATCTCCCCTCCGAGCCTCAGAAGTAGCCAGCTGTCCTACAGGAACAGCAGTCATCAACTGTTGACTGCCTCACAAATCCGCAGTAAACTTCAGTTGGACAGCCGAGCTCCGAGAATCAAGGCTACTTGGCGGATCATCACTTTTTTGTATAAATTTGGAGGCCGTAGCCTTAGATAGGTTGTTGAATCTCTTGGGTTATCATATCATTTTGGAATCAGTCCAGTTTTGTTTTCTTTTGCTGTAAGCCAGTTTGGCATGACGTTGAATTATGAATAAAGAGGACAATTTGTGATCGATTCCTCAGTTTTATTAGGAGACTATAGCTCTCAGGTTAGGGCCCAACCTGAGAGCCATAGATCCCCTCTGTTGTAGTATTGTTTCTATTTCTTTTTTGCACATGCAATTTGAATGGCAGTCTTGTAATTCGATTTTCTTACGAGTTAGATAGATTTTGCTTATGGTACAATTACTTCCACTTGTTTAGTGTAGCAAATGATACATGACATCCATTGGAGCTCCAGCAAAATCGTTTGTTAAGGCTCACTACCATCTCGTTTGAAGATTGGGGTGCAGTCCCTAGCAGACCACCAAAAACACGCATGAATTTGGTTGATACAGTTATGGTTTGGATTTAGATGCTTCCTTGTCATTTACACGAACCACACATCTCTTCATCACAATCCTATACGTATTTATCCTTGCATTTTGGATCACTGTTCAATAAAATCATGGTACACTTAGTGAAGGTTGATGCATTTCCGGTTTGGTAAACAGTTTTGGTCATTTGTTTCATTTACACTCTTCTCCATCTCGTTCCATTGCCATCCTTTATGTTTTGACCTTGCATGCAACCATGTTTCTTTGCCTTACACTGCATTCTGCCCTTTCCTAAACATCTCCTAATTCTCACGTAGCCTCGTTCCTTGACCTTCCACATCCATCACTCCAACACGCTCCCTACACCTGTTTCCCATCTCATCCTTCCATTCCTGAGCCATCACCAGCCCGATCCCTATCTCTCACATCCCTTCCTACCCATCCATCGCCTTTCCCTCATCTCAGTCCTCCACGATAGACCATCCTGTAGCAATTCAGAGACATCCTGTAGCAATTCAAAGACATCCTGTAGAAAACCCTGAGTTTCCTGTAGAATCCCCTGCAGACATCCTGTAGGAGGTATTTCACGCGGTTGCTGAGCTTCTGCACGTGGAAAGCCTCTATGGATGGATGCCAAGGGTTCATAGGGACCTCACTTAGCCTCCCCAACCTGTCCCACGCTTTCCTTCCTTCTCCATCCAATCTGCACCATCAAACCCTAATAAGTAAACAAAACACAATCACTCCACCTACGTAATGAAAAAGTATAAAAACATGTCCTTTATAATGTCAGTAGTTTAGATACATGCATTTCCACTTGTTAGATGTAGTGGCAGCATTGGTAGAAGTATTACTCATCCTCATTGCATTACAGAGATTAGACTAGTCAAATTAGGGTTTCCTAGGGTTACATGCGTTGAATTACTTTTAGTTCATTTTTGTCAATTAGCTTAGTCTCCTTTGAGCTAGCTTTCGTCCATCATTGATAAAGCTTCTTCTGTGAGCCTATAGAAGTTGGCTTGAGCCCTAGCGTACTTGTGCCAGCTGACCAAGTGACAGCTGCGAGAAGAGCTAGTACTTGTGCATATAGCACCGTCGCTTCCAAGTTTGTACGAACAACCGGGTT